>RJWJ010000911.1:0-63748 GCA_004363605.1 Indri indri
TCACAGCAACCTCAAACTCCTGGGCTCGAGCAATCCTACTGTCTCAGCCTCCCGAGTAGCTGGGACTACAGGCATGCGCCACCATGCCCGGCTAATTTTTTTTCTCTATATATTTTTAGCTGTCCAATTAATTTTCTTTCTATTTTTGGTAGAGATGGGGTCTCGCTCTTGCTCAGGCTGGTCTCGAACTCCTGAGCTCAGAACGATCCGCCCGCCTCGGCCTCCCAGAGTGCTAGGATTACAGGCGTGAGCCACCGCGCCCGGCACTTTGCTCTGCTTTTAAAAGGCTTCATCTGAGTAGATTAGGTCCACCAGATAATCTCCCTTTTGCCATTTAATGTAACATAATCTTTCCAGTGATATCTCCTCAGATTCGTAATTTCCACCCACATTCAAAGGGGAGGAGATTAGACAAGGGTCATTCTTAGAATTCTGCCTACCACAAAGCATGACAGAGAAGAACCAGAAATACCTGTGTTTGAATCCCATTTTTACCCTTTGCTTTGTTGACTGGAAGAGAGAAACTACTTATAAGCTTCTTGAGCTTGAGTTTTCTTATCTTTAAAGTGGGGACTATAATACCCTTCTTGCAGAATTTTGTGAAGATTAGGTACCTGACACATAGATACAACCTGTTAATTAGTAGTGTGTGTGTGTGTGTGTGTGTATTTTAAGAAGAAGTTAGACTACCATTTGGCTTCCTATTCAAGAAACATCTGGAGAATTTGTTTATAATACAGGTTCCAAGTCCCACCTTCTAGATGTGCTGTTTTAGAGTACTATTCTGGAATTTATTTTGAAACAGATTCTCCAGGTGATTGTGTTGTGCAACCAAGTTTGGGACCACTGATGTAGAAAGATCTGAGGCTGACTCTCACACAGCTCCACCCCTTTCAGAGTCTGTGACACTGGGCAAATTTCTTAACCTCTGTGATGGTACCATAATACAACTTGTAGGGTCGTTGTGAGGCTTAGCAATTATGTATGTATAGGAAATGGTATAATAACTGCTAAAGATGATGATGATGATGATGAAGATGACAGTGGTGGTGATAGACAGTACACCTATCATCTAGATTCCAAATGAACTTAGTGAGCTATCGACTGTACCACTGATCCTGCCCCTCCCCCACCTCATCCCATCCTGTGTTCCAATCGCACTGTGCTTCCTCCTGTTCTCTCACTGTGTTTCTTCATTCCCCATTGCTTCAATCTTATTTTTTCTGATGTCATGCAAGTTCTGTGTTCCCTATCTGGTGAACTCATCTCTTAAGAGACTCTTCTGAGGTAACCCTTTCTGATTCACATCCTTCCAACAGGTTTGGTTCTCCCCATTCCTCTACCGTTTTACGGTTATCACTTGCAGTCATGAAAGTGCTTGTTACATTGTATTACATGTTAACTTGTCTGTTCTCCCTACTTGATAGTAAGCTCCCAACCACTGTCACAATTGCCTGGCACATAATAAATAGGTACTGAAAAATGCTTATTGTTAATTTAGTATGTTTATAAAAATAAATGTTGGGAAATTTGCCTTTACTATGGTTTACATACAAAAGAACTATGGGAGTTATTGATCTTAAACACAATATAAGCCAGTGGTATGATATGTTTTCTAAAAAACAAAGCAAAACACCTATGTAATTGTAGGCTGCATAAAAGGAGAGTGGGGTAAGGAACCTTGGTGGAAGCTCAGATCAGGCACGTGCTGGATGATTTTCACATATATTCCCCTGATAAACCTGTCAGGTAGATGATGGGCCAGACTACTGTTAGTAACTTACCAAGGTCACAGGGAAATGGTGAATCTGGGATTGAACTGTATTCCGTCTCATTCCAAAATGCTGTTCAGTCCCTAATGTTACCAGGCCTCCATTCCTCTTTACTCGAAGAGCTAACGTAGACATCCCCAGTTGTTGCAAGGTAGTGTGAAACCAGTGGAGGAAAGCAGAAAAGTGAAAAACTTCCTTTGACTGTGTTGGTTACAAAGCTCTTGCCACTAGATGGTGCCCTTTTCTTGATGAAAAAGTAAAATGTCGGTTGAGTCATGTGGTCTGATCTCTACCCCCACATACTACTGAAAAGCAAAATATTGAGATTTTTAGATAATATCTGCAAAATGGAGAAGTGACCACATTAAAGAGGCAATATGGGGTAGAGGCAAGAACAGGGCATACATGAAATGAAATTCAGATCTGGATTCTTCCACTTACTAGCTTTGTGACTTTTGGCAAGTCATTCATTTAGCTCTGAGCCCTATTTTCTTTATTTCTGGAATGGGCATCATGCCATTTACTCATAGAATTGTGAATATCAAATTAATTAATATATTTAAAAAGTACCCAAACACAGTATTTGGGACTTAGTAGGATCTTAGCGAATGGTAGTTATCGTTGCAATCAATTACTGTTAATACAGATGAATCTCAAATTCTGAAGAATTCTGTAGGACCTTAGGAATCACCAATGTAAGATGAATTATATTAAACAAAGTTTTAGTGCTAAATGTATTGTGTGTCTTTGAAAACTATTATTAATAATTCATATTTGACTTAGAGTAATTCTCTTTTACCTAGTCCAATGAAACTGAGTCCTCCATTTACCTATTGTGCTAGATATCAGAGTTGACTGTGATTCCCTGAGGGATGCATCATCCATTCTCCTTTCTTTTAGTCCATCACAAAAGTTAGCAGTGTACCGTGACAGATTAATAGTAGTTTTAGCACTGACTTCTGCTAGTGCCCTATTTCATTGATACCACAGCATTTTTTTTCCATATTCGAACATCCCTGGCATTGGAATGCATCTTATAATAAGTGACATCTTAGAATAGATACAATAAAGTATTATTTTTAGGCTAATGTATAACCTTAAGAATGTCTTCCTTGTCCTCTTAGATCTACATCATATAAGAACTTCTCTCAATTGTTTTGTCATTTCATTGTGAAAATCACTCTATTGATTTTGGCCTTTCTTAATCCAGTAGGCTTTTTGCAAGTTCTATCTCTTTTCTATGAATTAAACATTGAAAATCTGTTCCCTTGGGCAAGACACAAACATCTGTTTAATCTCTGTGATTGGTATATAGATGTCATTAGTACTGTGTTTTCTGAATGGTTATAGTATTTCATAATTACAAATTTAAATAAGAAAGTGATGGAAAATATATTCCAGGCAAGTGCTAACTGTAAGAAAGCTGGGAAAAGTCTTTTGTTAGACATAAAAGACTCTAAGAAAAAAAATTAAAATTGTTACAATAGGATAAATTAGAAGTCCCTCAAGGCCCTTCTCCCGCCTCCCTCAGCCTCTGACATGGCCAGCAGTGGCTGTGCTGGGGCAGCGGCGGCAGCGAACATGAATGTGGTGAGGGAGACCATGGACGTTCTGCTTGAGATTTCCAGAATTTTGAATACTGGCTTAAATATGGAAACTTTGTCTATTTGTGTACGGCTTTGTGAACAAGGAATTAACCCAGAAGCTTTATCATTGATTATTTCGCAAGGCTACTGAAGCACTAAAGGCTGCTGAAAATATGACAAGCTGACCTTTCTGGAGAAATTCTGATGAGACATGTCAAGCTCTGCAAGAGGATTTGAAGATTGCTTTGTAGTCAAGAATGTACAATGAAATTACTGCATGCATCAGTGTAGAAAAATTTTCCTTTTAAAAGAATTATAAAACCATAGCTTTATAAATCAGTGGAAAATGGCTTACAGAGAACTATCAGATGTGTTTACATCACAACTTACTTTTTTTTTTTTTTTACAGCTATAATGCTTTGGCATCGTTATGTTCATATTTATGTATTCCTTATTTATAGCTCTGATAGCTTTAATTTTCCTCGCAGTATGTCTATCAGATGTGCACATCTGCTGTGCTTGGTTGAAGTATAGCGGAACCCATCAGTAGTGATGTGTAGTAGTTATGACTTGTTGACATTTCCATTATAAACTTTAATTTTGACTTGTTTATGCATAAAAACTGTGGATTTATGTTGTATTGGGCTGAAAGTCGACAGGATTTCAGCTACCATTTGTGAATTTTGATTTAGATTCATTATGTATATCAGAATCTTGTTTTTTAAAAAATAAGAGCATGGAAAACATTTCTAGTAATCTGCTCTTTAACAAAGAATATTTAGTTTTTTAAACAGTTTGTTGGGCATTTAATAATGTGAACCAGATAATTTCTGTATTGATTGAAAAATAAAACTTTTAGAAACTTAGATTTTAAAGGAAACGACAGTGCTTAGCTTAGCATTATTTATAGTTTGAATCATTTAAATCTAATGAAAATGTTAGTTGAGAATTTAAGTTTTATACCATATAAATGAAGACCTAAAAAATAGCGTATAAAATGAAACATAGCCAACATGCAAAATTCCTGTTTACTTTTATTACATAAAAGTAATTTAAGTGCTTACCTAATAAATCTTGAGTGGTTATTTAATAAATCACTAGATAGGTGGTATGTTTCAACAGATATTTAATATTTTCTGAAGAAATAAGGATTTCCAGTCATTAAACCAAAACTAATCTAATGTTCTGTATCAGGAATTATAAGTGTGGCTTTTTGAAATCATTTTATGTCATTTTTTTACCCTTAAAGCTGTAACTCATCAAAGTGATGATATGAAAATAAATTTTAATATATTGATTCTGTTCCTATAACAGAATCTCAATGACATTTTTTTGGCAAGAATTCAGGATTTAATATGATTTTATTGTTTCTTAAATTTTAGATTTTGTTAGATACCATATAAATGATGGTACAAGCATTCACTCTTTAGTAGCATTTTTTGTTTTTCAAACTGAAGTGGTTTTAATAAGACTTAGTGATATTGAAATAGAACCTTGTCTGCTATTTTTAAAATCTAGGATTTTGACCATTTTGACTTTTTAAATGCATGACATTTTTGTCAAGCGCACTGCAAGGTCTATTATTGGCAGAACAGGTTGGGAGACACTAAGAACTTATGATAAGTCATTTGATAGTAAACACTGCAAATACATTATGTTGTTATTTATAAAATCATAAAGAAAACACTTTTGTTAACCTTCAAAATTTGTATGTGCTTCTAGGCCATAAGAGTTGATAATTTTATTTGTGAGTTTGTAGATTAAGTTATTTATGTATGAAACAAAGCAGGGAAATCTATTGAGAAGTGATTATGTTTACAGAGGACTTCTTTAATGTGTCACATTTCTTAAATGTAAACATGTATTTTTAATGCACACTGAAGTAATATTTAAGAAACCAAACAAAATAATGATACAATTGCAGTGTTGTGCTTGTTGTCAATTACAATAATAAAGCCATTTTGGTGGTTGGGAAAAAAAAAAAAAAGTCCCTTAACAAAACAGTAGCCAACCAACCCCTCACATATATGCTTGTAAATAACTCATTGGTGAAAGTAAAAATCATAGTGGAAATTATACGGTATTTAAATCTTAATGATATTGAAAAGACCACATTAAAACTGTATCTACAGGAGTGCATGATATATAATCTTAAATGAATATATTATAAAATAGATTGAAATTAATGAGCTAAGCATTACATTTTAAAAATTAGAAAAAGTCAAGAGTAATACTGGAGAAAGTAGAAAGGAGAAAATAACAAAGAGAATACATTAATGAAATGGGTAATAAACAGTAGCGAGCACCAACAGACTGAAAGGTGAATCTATGTAAAAAGTAATGAAATAAACCGTAGTAAGATTGTTTGGGGGGAAACAAAACAAAGGTACAAATAAAAAATATTAAGAATGAAAAAGAGTCAGGCCACAGTGGTCCATGTCTGTAATCCCAGTGCTTTGGGAGGCTAAGGCAGGAGGATTGCTTGAATCCAGGAGTTCAAGTTTACAGTGAGCTATGATCCCACCACTGTACTCCAGCCTGGGTGACAGTGAGACCCTGTCTCTTAAAGGAGAGAAAAATACATATATAGTAGACATGAAAAATAAAATTGGTAGCAAGGTACTACAAGTATAATTTGCTGATCAATAAATTTAAAAATAGAAAAAATTAGCCGGGCATGGTGCCGTGTGCCTTTAGTCCCAGCTACCTGGGAGGCTGAGGCAGGAGGATCGCTTGAGCCCACGAGTTTGAGGTTGCTGTGAGCTAGGATGATGCCACGGCACTCTAGCCCAGGCAAGAGAGTGAGACTCTGTCTCAAAAAAAAAAAAAGTTTACGTGAAAATGGATAATTTCCCAGAAAAGTATAAATTGCCAGAGTCAACTCAAAAAGTAATAGGGAACCTGAATAGTATCATAACTATTAATTGATTCAGTAGTTTAAAAATCTACTCATAAAATAGTATCAGGTTTTACTAAACTTAAATTTTTTAGGAACAGATAACCTTCCTGTCCCTGGGATTAGAAATAGAGAGGACTCCTTAACTAATTTTATGAGACTTGGTATAACCTTAATAAAAAATCATATGAGGATATTGTAAGAAAGGTAATTTTTAGGCCAGAGTCAAAATCCTAGACAAAATACAGCAAACCATGTCCAGCAAATAGCAATGTATAACTAAAAAGTGACTATGACCAAATGGAATTTATTCTGGGAAGACTAGGATGCCAATTTTTAAAATTAATTTGTCATATTAGTAGATTGAAAGAAGAAAACTACATGGCCATCTGAATAAATATGGAAGAAGCCATGAATAAAAGAAAACATGCTTTCAAGATTAAGCAAGTTAGGTGCAGAAAAAGAACATTCCTTGTAAATTGACCAAGGGGTTGAAACAGAAAAAAGGAAATGAAAAGAACATTCTTAACCTGATAATGGATATATTTGCTAAAAGGCTCCAGTGTGCTTAATAGTGAAATGGTATAAGCATTCTCTTTAAAATCAGCAGCAAGATGGAGGGGCGTGCTTTTGATGCTTCTTTATAATATTGCACTCTGGAGGTCCTAGGAATGCTGCAAGACAAAAAAATACAGAAAATACAAGGCTTGGAAAGGAGAACCAAAACTAGTATTTGTAGGTGATGTTTTTATACAAACTATACTGGTTGACTTGGCACATGTGGTAATACAAAAATAAGAAACAACCAAAGAAAAAGGATTAGAAGGAAAGAACAAAAATTATTGGTATTGGCAGATGATATAACTGTCTTCATAAAAAAATCCACAAGAATCTACAAAAATACCATTTGAATGACTAAGCTTCAGAAAGTTTTTGGATATGAGATCAATATTCAAAAACCAATGATGTTCCTACATACCACCTACAACCAATTAGAAAAAAAGTTATAAAAAAAGAATTCTATTCATGGCAGTAACAAAACCTCTAAGTTACCTGGGAATATATTTCATAATAATAACAATATAATAAATAATGCATTCTTTTGAGGGAGAAAAATTATAAAACATTGAAAAACTGAAGACCTGAATAAAGAAAAAGCTATATCCTGTTCATGCCTGGTCAGACTTAATATCATATATATGTCCATTCTCTGCAAATTATTTATTTATTTTTAATTAATTAATTAATTTGTTTTAGAGATAGGGTCTTGCTGTATTGCCCAGGCTGGAGTGCAATGGTGTGATTATAGTTCATCGCAGCCTCGAACTCCTGGGCTCAAGTGATCCTCCTGCCTTAGCCTCCCGAGTAGCTGGGACTACAGATGTGCCCTTCCACCCCTGGCTAACTATAAAAAAATTTTATTTTAGAGACAGGGTCTTGCTATGTTGCCCAGGATGGTCTTGAACTCCTGGCCCCAAGTGATTCTCTTGCTTGGCCTCCCAAAGTGCTGGGATTACAGGTGTGGGCTACTGCACCCAGCCCATTCTTCATAAATTAATCTATAAACACAATGCTATTCAAGTCAAAACCACAATTAGGCTTATCAAAGAACTTGACAGGATGATTCTAAAAGTCATTTGAAATGGTGAAGGGGGAAAGGCATTTTTAAAGAATAAGGAGCTGGGGGACTTGCCACTCCATATAGTAAGATTTTTTATGAAACTATGGTAATTAAAATGGTACAGTATAAGGGAAAAGAAATAGATCGGTGAAAAAAGCCGAGAAACAGAACCATGCATATGTGGGTATTTGGTATATGACAGAGCATTACAAATCAGACACTATCACTTAGTAAATGAAGCTAGGTCAATTGGCTATTCATATGGAAAAAAATTACACCTTGAGCTATACACACAAATTCCAGAGGCATCGTGGGTTTAAAATGAAATTTTAAACTTCATTCAAATTTTAAAACCTTTGAACAAAAAAGAGATACCACAATCAAAGAGAAAAGACAACCCATGGACAGGAGAGAACATATTTATAATACATAAAATTGGCAAATTTAATATCCAGTATATGTAAAGAACTCCTACATATTAAGAAGGCAAAAAGAAAACCCAAAAGAATGCTTATAAATCAGTAAATAAGACAAAAGAATACTCAAAATGTATGAAGGATGATAAGTACATTCAATTCATATGTGAGGAAATAAGGTGAAATGTTAAGTGGAAAAAAGCAAAGCAAATTGTTCACCACTCTATTACTGGCATCTAGAACAGTGCCTAGAAAATTCAGTACTTGTCGAATCAATGAATGTTGCTAAAGCAGGTCCTCTGCGTAACATCTTTGGTGAGCATGCTGGACCTCCAGCCTTCCTGCTTCTTTCTATACTGTTGAATTCTCTCTCCCCCCTCTATACTATGTGCTCCTCCAGGGCAGAGACATATCCTATTCTTTTTTTATATCCCCTGGCTGTTGCTGTGTCTGGTCCAGAAGAGATGGTTTAATAAACGTGTTGAAGTAATTAGTGAATATTGCTTACTATAACAATGTCCTTAAGAAACGGCTTCGGAGGCCGGGCGCGGTGGCTCACGCCTGTAATCCTAGCACTCTGGGAGGCCGAGGCGGGCGGATCGTTCTGAGCTCAGGGGTTCGAGACCAGCCTGAGCGAGACCCCGTCTCTACCAAAAATACAAAGAAATTAACTGGACAGCTAAAAATATATATATATAGAAAAAAATTAGCCGGGCATGGTGGCGCATGCCTGTAGTCAGCTACTCAGGAGGCTGAGACAGTAGGATTGCTCGAGCCCAGGAGTTTGAGGTTGCTGTGAGCTAGGCTGATGCCACGGCACTCGCCCCAGGCGAGAGAGACTCTGTCTCAAAAAAAAAAAAAAAGAAAGGGCTTCGGATCAGGTGTTGGATCAGACCTGGTATTCTTCTGCGCCCCGCCCCCCACCCTTTTTTGGGTTTGTTTTGTTTTTTTTTGTTTTTTTTTTGTTTTTTTGGGAAACAGAGTCTCTCGCTCTGTCACCTAGGCTGGAGTGCAGTGACATACGATCATAATTGACTGCAGCCTGGAACTCATGGGCTCAAACAATATTCCTACTTCAGCTTCACGGGTAGCTGTGACTACAGGTACTTGCCACCACACCTGGTAATTTTAAAATTTTTTCGTAGAGTTGAGGCCTTGCTATGTTGTCCAGGCTGGTCTCGATCTCCTGGCCTCAAGTGATCCTTCTGCCTCAGACTCCCAAAGTACTGGGATTACAGGTGTGAGCCACCACGCTTGGCTCTTTTGCCTTTTAGTTGTTGGACCTTGGGTAAACGTTTTTACCTCTCTCAGTCTCAGTTTCTTAATCTCTAAAGAAGAGTAATAACTTGTTCTGCCTACATCTCAGCATATTTAAATGCTGTATGAATGTGAGATAGATTTTTAATGTCATTTGAGCAGTGATGGGAAGTATGTGGTTGTGGAATTACAAGGGGAGTAGCTGTGCTCCATATTCTTAGCACTGTTTACATTCCTTTTATGAGCTATGTGAGCAAGCTGTGTCCCAGAGGAGTCATCATTCCTTTTTTAAATTATCTTTGGAACCAATTCACCAGCCCACTTTTCTCTCATTCTTCCAAAGGGAGACTGGCGCCCAAATAGCCAGAATTCTGTTTTTTTCCCAGTCATGAGAACAAAACTATCTTTCTGTCTTTGGCACCAGAACTATGATTCATGTCTGAAGTATGTCCATGTGTATAGAAAGAAGGGAAATAGGGTAAGTCAGGAAATTCATCCAGATGGACAAGCCTATGTAGTTCTAGTTATTTTCTATCTAGAGCCTGGGTAGTGTGACCCTGGAGCAGCAGCCATGTTGGTGAGTACTGACAGATCCTGAAAAGTTGACCATCCATAACCTTGAAAAAAATCACAAGAGGTCTCTGAAAGATATGTATGTTTATTATATTGGCACAGTGGGCCATAAAAGAGTTGAAATAAAAATGTTGGTATTTTGGAAGGTTAGCATAATAAATAACTTTTCTTAACAATAGTACACCATTCTATATATGGATTTTCAAAGGGAGTTTTGCTTTACCAGATGTAAAAAAATAATTAAACCCAGATAAAGGGAAAGGAATGATGTTTCAGGCAGATGGAACATGGGCAAAGATATGGTGGTGGGAGAGAACTTGGGACAATTGGTAAACCTCAAGCTGTTCAAGTGTAGAGTTTGATGAGAGGTGAGACCAGAAGGTAGAAATGGAACAAATCATTAAGGGCCTTGTAGGCTGGGCTGTGGCAGAGAGTGACCATATCCCTTAAACCATACACTCTTGAGAGTAAAAGGAAGATCTATTTATTATTGTGCCAGAACAACAGGAGTAATTCAGGATTGTTCCAGGCAAACCAGATCATATGGGCACTTTATGTGAAGGTGAAGAAGAGCCATTGAGGTTATATATCCTCCAAGGAATGGAAGGATAAAATAAATTATAGGCCAGAGGCTTGGACAACTGAATAATCTTGACTGGAAGGGAAGCAGAGAGGTGGGCCAATCGATAGATGAGGATGTGGAATTGAAAAGGATCGTTGTTAAAGAGGGTAAAGACTTGAGTATGTGTAAATGCAGTAGAGAGAGAGAGGAGAGAGGAGAGAGACAGAAGTTGAAGACTAGCAGAGGAAGAGACCTGAGAAAAGGTGACAAGGGTTGGAGCATGAGTGGAGGGGGCTGGGTTTTAGAAGACTGGACACCTTTTCCAGTATGACAGATGGAAAGGAAGTGAGATGGGTTTAAATATGAGTGAGTCTTAAAGTGGGAGGGCATAGCTGGAAGGTTTAGGATTTCTACCTGATGACTGCTTTTGTTGTAGTTGGATGTTGTAGCAAATGAATAAAGCAAGAAAAAGAAATATATAAGGATTTAAGTAGAAGAAATAAAATGCTTATATAACAAAGCAACTTAATTGAGCATAAGGAAAATCCAAACGATTCTACAGATACACTATTAGAATTGGTGATTGAATTTAGCAAGATTTTTGGATACAAAGTCACTACACAAACACATTAACTATATTTTAATATATTAATACTAGCAACTAGCAATTAGAAAATGAATTTTTAGAAATAGAGAACATTTATAATATCAAAAACATCAAATTTTTAGGAATAAATATTATAAAAAATTGGTAAGACCTCAGAAAACTACAAAAATTATTGAAATTAAAGACCTAAATAAATGACAGTCCTAGTTTGTTCCTAGTCAGTGTGCTAGCAAGTTTGTGTGTGTGTAATTTGTCCAGCTGACTCAAAAGTTTATAAAGAGCCAAGAATACCCACTCCTGATTCCTGCCTTCTCAGCCAACAGACAGACCCCAGTAGAAATGGTGACTTGCTCTCACCTGCCCCTCCGAGGAGGGCTGGCTATGACCATGGTGGTGATGTTGATTTATAATTTATAAAGGCCAAGAAAAAAATAAGTTGGAGGACTTACTCTACCTGACATCTAATGTAAAAGTTTCCCGAAGATAATGAAAGAGAATATTTTCATGTTCTTGGGTCCGAGACAGACTTCTTAAAGGAGATACAAAAAGCACAAGTAGAAAGTATAAAATCAATACATTGTACTACATTAAAGTTCAGAACTCTTCATCAAAAGACGTCATTATGAGAGTGCAAAAGCAGGCAATAGAGTGGAAGAAGGTACTTGCCTAATTTATAACCAGTTAAGGGCTTATATCCAGGATATATGAAGAAATCCTACAAATAATTAGAAAAGATGGTCCAGTCTTGTGAGCGGGCAAGAATCTTGAACTATTTACAGAAGAAGACATTCAGATTACCAACAAACATGAAAAGATACCTAACCTCATCAGTTATTAGGGAAATGGAAATTAAAACCACTGTAAGATACCACTACTCACCTGCCAAGAATGACTAAAATAAAAAGGTGTTAGCGAAGATGTGGAGCAGTTGAGACTTTTGTATACCATGGGCGAGAGTGTAACTGGCACAGTCACTTTTGAGAACCACTGAAACTGACATATGCACATCCTGTGACCTAGCAGATTCACTCCTAGATTTGTATCAAACAGAAATATATGTATAACAAAAGATGTGAATAAAAATGTTCACAGCAGCACTATTCTAATAATGTAAAACTGGAAACAACATAAATGTTCATCTGCAGTGAATTGATAAATATATTGTGGGTATCCATACAGAGGAATGCTATATAAGCAATAGAAACAAACAAACTCCTGCTTCATGCAATGACATGGATGAATCTTGCAAACATTATATTGCATGAAGGAAGCCAGACACAAAGGCAAATAAATGGTGCATATCCATTTTAGAAAGTTCAAAGACAGACATAACTAATTTGTAGTGTGAGAACTAAAGTTAGTGTTTACCTTTGGGATGGAGGGTAGGGTTAACGATTAGGAAGTGTTATAAGGGAAGCTTCTGTTCATTGAGCTTGTACACTTAATGATTCGTGTATATGTTACATTTCAATATAATATTATTTTCAAGTGAGATATTCTGTGTAAAATGCTTAGCGTAATGCCCTGCTCATTGAAAATGTTCATTAACTGGCAGTATTACTGATTTACTATGGCTTAGTGTTCTGCAGTGACAAGTTCTATGGCAATGCCATCCAACAGAACTTTCTGCAGTGACAACAGTGGTCTGTATGTGTGCTGACCAGCCACTAGCCACATGTGGCTATTAAGCATTTGAAATATGACTAATATGACTGAGGAACTTGTTTTTAAGTTTTGTTTAATTTTAATTAGTTGTAATTAAAATTTAAATACCCACATGTGGCTAATGGTATTGGACTGTGCATGTCTAGAGTATTGCTGGAGGGAATGAGTGACTGAGAATGGCAGTGAAGTTTATTTGAGTTGAACAAGAAACAGAGGCTAGAGTGTCTGATGTATTGTGCACATGTACATAGAAGATTGCTCAGGATAATGGCAAGACCCAACTGGAGTGGGAGACTGTTAGCTAGGTTCCAAAGTCTTCAAAGAACCCTTTGGGTAGGGAAGGGAAAGTACAATGGACCAGAAAGTAATGCTTTCTCCCATTTAGATTACCAAAGGTCCTTAGGGAGAAATGTTTCTGCAGCACACCTTAGGTAATACAGAGCCATTGAAGGAGAGGAAGAAATGGTCAGCAGCAGCAACACGTGCTCCAGAGAAGTGCTGTGTGACAAAACTAAGGAGTAGTAACATTGTCATTGGAGACCTCTGAGAGAGAAGGTTGGTGCAGTGAGAAGAAAGAAGCTAGATTCTGGGAGTGGATGAAAGGTTACCGTTAAGGCATGGCCAATTTTCAAAAAGCTCCTTTCTGAAAGCAGTGAGAGAGGAGGTGGTTACTAGAGGGAGATGTGGAGTTTCGCTTTTTTTTAACAAATGAGGGGAATAGAGCTTTAGGAATGACATGAAAATGTGAAATTAGGCTGGGCACGGTGGCTCACGCCTGTAATCCTAGCACTCTGGGAGGCTGAGGCGGGTGGATTGCTCAAGGTCAGGAGTTCGAGACCAGCCTGAGCAAGAGCGAGACCCCGTCTCTACTAAAAAATAGAAAGAAATGATCTGGACAACTAAAAATATATATATATAAAAAATTGAGCTGGGCATGGTGGCGCATGCCTATAGTTCCCGCTACTTGGGAGGCTGAGGCAGGAGGATCGCTTGAGCCCAGGAGTTTGAGGTTGCTGTGAGCTAGGCTGACGCCATGGCACTCTAGCCCAGGCAACAGAGCAAGACTCTGTCTCAAAAAAAAAACAAAAACGTGAAATTGGTTGGTGTTTTTTCAGTGTGTGGAAGGAATGTTGAGGTTGAGTTTGCATAGAGTCTCTGTGAGGTGGAGAGGAAGGAGGCTGGGTGATGATCGTAGAAAGGTTGGTTGGGCTAAATTTTGAATAGCCTTGAATGGCATCATGAAGCAATGTTGACTTTGTCTATTAGTTCATGGAGAGCCAAGGAAGGTTTTAAACATGTAGATCTCCTGTAAGAGTCTGTGTTTTAGAAATATTACTCCTGCAGTAGCAAGGACTGTGAACTATTAATAGAAGGTGGCCAGACTAAAAAGGCAGACAGATTACATTATCAAACAGGGAACAATGAATGCCTGAATTAGAGCAATAGCAGTGAGGATGGAGAAGAGTTGGTGACTTAAGATAATAGACCAGAGGTGGAATGAGCATCCCTTGTGGTTATGGGGTGAGGGAGAACTTATATAGAATCTGGAAATTTCTATCTGAATTGAGTAGGTGACTGGTGAACTTATATTTTGGTTCTTGATTCAGGAATTCAAAAGACAGAGCAGGCATTTGAGAGTGGGATGAGTTACAATAGCTTCGTTGAGATATAATACATACACCATGCAATTCATCCATTTGGAGTGTACAATTAATGTTTTTAGTGTATTCACAGAGTTGTTCAACCATCACCACAGTCAATTTTAGAAGGTTTTCATCACCTCATAAAGAAACATGGTACCCATTAGCAATCATTCCCCATTTTACCTCAGTTGCCTCCCCCAGCCCTAGACAACCACTAACCTACTTCCAGTCTCTATGAATTTGCCTATTCTGGACATTTCTTATAAATGAAATCATATAACATGTGGTCCTTAGTAAATAGCTTCTTTCACTTAGCATGCTGTTTTCAATATTCATCCAGGTAGAGATCACCTTTTGCCTCGTATTATACTCACCTCTTTGCATATTTTATCTCCTCTACTGGAATATAAGTGCCTTGAAGGCAGGGACTATTGTTATCTATTCCAGAGCTGCAGCACATATTTTTGTGTTAAGTTATGACTCAGCAAATATTTGATACATTATAAGCTAGAAGGTTAACTCAGTTAACCCCAAAATGCAGTTAACCATAATGAACTGTTCCTACACTGAGATGTGTCTATACTTGCTGTCATGGAATAGGTGGTAGATACCGCGCCAGTGGTGATCCGATCCTGGTTCTGCTGTTAACACTTTGTGTGACCTTGGGCAGGCCATTATACTCTCTGGAGACACTTTCCTTATCTGAAAATGGGGATGAAATTTAAAACTGAAGAATAAATAAGATAATTGAAGTAGATGGACTTTGGATAGAGTTGGGGTTTGTCCAGATAACCTCTGGGAAGAAATGAATAAATGTTTGATTCTATTAACCCGATATTCCTGGGATAGGAGTAGTCCTCCTGTGTAGCCTTTGTCCCATAGCATATTAGGTATTATTAGGTATTTAGTCCCCATGAGTCTTTTCAACCCCCAGTGTAAAGGTCTCTGATTTTGTCTGTGGCATACTGTTTCTCTTGTCACCAACCCTGGGACATTTGATCTATCCCATGTTCTCTGATCTTTCTCTCTGGAATACTTAAGGCACTTATTTCTTAAGGATACTGATGCAAAGACTACCTATTTTGCATAGTTTCCTGTCTCTTCCCTAACTCCTATTGTTGTAACAGGATGCATGTAATTGAATATAGAAAAAATAAAGGCTGAGTGTGGTGGCTCATGCCTATAATCCCAACACTTTGGGGGGCTGGGGCGAGAGGACTGTTTGAGGCTGGAAGTTCAAGACCAGCCTGGGCCACATAGTGAGACCCTGTCTCTACAAAAAACAAGAAAAATTAGCTGGATGTAGTAGCATGTGCTTATAGTCCTAGCTACTTAGGAAACTGAGGTGGGAGGATTGCTAAGCCAGGAGTTAGAAGTTGCAGTGAGCTATGATTGTGCCACTGTACTCTGGCCTGGGCAACAGGGCAAGACCTATCTCTAAAAAATAATAAATAAATAGAGGTTTAAACCTACCCTACCCACCTTCCCAAAACAAACAACTTATAAATGTAGTTCCTTGTTTCACCCCCACCCCGCAGATTTGGAGAGTCGTTTATTTAGAAAGCATATACTAAATGTGTACTCGAGTGTCATGTGTCAAAATAAATAAAATAGTTCTTGATTTCTAATACCTCATAGTGGTTCAGTGGGAGGAGGCAGACATATGAACAGATAATTACAGTATAGTGTGAAAAGTGCAGTAGCAGAGTGATGTACAAGTGGTTATGGGAGCACCTGGAAAAGAGGTTGGGATGCATATGTCCCCTGGCATTTCTACCCCAACATGTATAACACCAAAGCAGCCCGATGAAGAACCTGCCTTCTTTTAGCCTTCTAACAACCCGATGAAGTTTCTGACTCCCAGTTTAGAGAGCAATCTAAAGCTCAGAAAGGTTCAGTGGCTGCCTCTTAAACACAAATTCTAGACTCAGCTTCTGTGTTTGTCCCATCCCCCTCCTACCACATCCATGTCCCTTATACAGGGTGTAGAAAGTACCCGTGCAGGGAACTAGAGTCCTGCCAGCCCTCTCCTTTAGTTCTTCCACCTTAAGCAAAACTAGAGTCTCAGATTCCTCTTCTCTGTGTCGAGCCTGCTTGCAGTGTCGTTGGTGCATTGAGCATTCCAGGGCTGTAGCAGTAGTGAATATTGCTGATGTCATTGTTTGCCTTATTGGGATTTTGCTCTTTGTTTCACAGGGAGCTGTGATTGGTATAGACGATGAGGACGACAGCACCTTCACAATAACTGTTGATCAGAAAACCTTCCATTTCCAGGGTGAGCTGAAAGAAGAGATTCTTTCTCTTCACAGTCCCAACTGCTTCTTTCCTTCTCTTTCGAGTTGTTTGCTGGATGACTTGAATGGTTTTGCAACTGATCCTGCATGAACGAGTGCACAGGAACGTTCTGGATGAAGTGGTACTGCAGGTTAGGCAGAGATTTGTGTCTGCAGTGGATACAGATCTATTTGAAACGACTGTGGATCTGGCTGCAATTGGAGATTAAAAATTTAAAGGATAAAAATCAGTGAAGGGAGAGAGTAATGGGCTGCTGCTGCTGCTGGCTTGTGTTTACAGAAGGTTGCTGATCTTCTTTATTGAGGAGTGTGGTTCTGCTTCTCTGCATGAAGAGTCTAAAGACTGATTGCGAAGGTTGCAGTGTTTGTCTGTGTAAAACTCAAAATATAAATTAAATTGAAGCCAGTGGCAACCTTTGGCTTAAAGGTTTTGCTCTGCTTCAAGAACTACAAGTTTGCATTCATTTCATCTGTATTTCTGTTTTGTGTCCCAGCCATCATTTCTCTGCTATTATCCTTTTTATAGTTAAAAACACCAATGCCATCTGCCACTGCTATGTTTCGACATTGCATGCTATGGTTCACCGGTAGAAAGGGTAAGGCACCGTATGATCATTCTCATTTCATCTTGCTTTGAAAACTCTAAACCAGCAAATAAAAGTCATTTTTAATGCTCCTGTCCTAAAGTACCTCTCGCCTGTTAGGAGTATTTATTAGTTTTGTTACTAATGTTCTTGTTATTTTGCCTTTCTAGGGTAATCTCTATTTTATGTTTAAAGCAGTCCAAAATAATTAGAAATGAAAAGATTTGGAGAGGTTAGCACTTTCTCTGAACTACAAGTGACAATGCCCTGTTATAGATGCTAGGTATACCAAGATAAGTAAATATTAAATAAATGTATTGCTTAAAAATGTTTTGGTTATGAAGTCTTACAGTGACCAAATATATTATATGAGGTGTTCAGGCAGCTATTGTCTTTCTATGCTAGAATAGTATATTGTAGTTATTTTTCTTCATTGTCTTGTTTAAGAAATTGGCACATAGAAACGAAAGATGCAGGCTACATACAATAACGATAAACCAATGTACTCAATAGTGATATCTCTAATACTTTCTCTAGCTTATCCTTAAAATATTTACTGTATTTGGTAATATTTATTCAGACTACCTAAATAATGATGCTTTCCTGAAATTTTCTACTATATTTAACTTCATAAAACATTTTTAATGTTGTTATGAAAGCCCAGAGTCTTTATTTTCAGGTTAGGTATATAATGCTGCTTATAAATAAAAGCAAATAATTCTCACACCCTGGAACTCTTTACTTGAATGAAGTTGAATACTTTAGTACATTTAAAGAATTGTTGCTGTTTGCAGGTGAAGGCTGCAGTATGGAATTCTCTCCTCTGCAGTTACTAGGGAGATACCTCCTTTGGACTTTCAGGAGCTATATTTGTTTGCATGTTTAAAGGAGAAGAGACTTGGATCTCTAGAGCAAAGCCACCTCTCCCTTCTGATTTACTTTTAAATTATTTGTCTCTTCTTTAATATCCTCAGATTTATGTGGCTTGCTTATAAAACAAGAAATTGCCCTAATGAATTATTTAAATGCTTAGGATAAATAAGAGTTATGCATATTTTAAAAATAGATACCTATCTGTCAGATCAGTTAGTTTATTTTCTACTATAGTGGTTATGGGAGTCTTAGGCAGCACAAGATCTAGTTTTTGCAAAGAACTCAATAAGACTGTATTTGTTTTTTTGGCAATATTGAGAGTTATTTCACACTCATAGGTCCTTTATCATAAGAAAATCTCTGCAAATTTGATAAAACTTTCAGTGTCTGATCTTAAATCTTGATTAGAATTAAAAGCAAATTTTGGCTGATATACATTAACATATTTTTAAATATGCTGAAGTTTTAATTTAATACGCCAGAATTTTTTAAAAACAAATGAAATATCAATTGTTTTATGTCATCTATAAAACAAATTCTGATGTCAAAAAGAAAGCTAGAATTTGTTCAGATACATTCACTTATTCGCTCAGCGTCTATTTTAGATATTATTCTGGGGATACAGTGGCATACAAAACAGGTAACATTCTTTGCCCCTTGGGTCATCCATTCTGGTAGAAGAGAAAGCCAATAAACAGGATAAATTAACAAAATATAAGTAAATAAGAGAATGGTAAGACCTGGGAAGACGAACATAAAGCAGGAAAGAAGAAAATGAAACAGAAATGAGGTTGTGTGTGGGAGGAGAGGTGCTGAAACTTTAGACAGGGTGGCCAGGGAAAGACCCAACTGAAATGGCATCTTTTGGTGACAGAGCTGAAAAAAGTGAGGGAACAAGGTATATGGCTATGTGGGGGAGAGACGGGGGCAGGTACATCATTCCAGGTAGAGGGAACAGTAAGTGCAGAGAGTGTGCCTGCCATATTTGAAGAACAGCAAGGAGGCCACCTGTGGTTGGAGTACAGATAAACATGGCGGGGAGTAGTGGGTGGTGAGGTCCAAGAGGTGATGGGACATTCCAATCATGTGAAGCCTTCATAAGGGCATTGAATTTGACTGAGATTAGAGGCCAGCAGAGGGTTTTGAGCAGGAGAGACATGGTGTGATGTTTTAACTGGCTCTCTCTGACCACTGTGTTGAGAATAAAATTCAGCAGAGCAAAGACTGAAGCAGGGAAACTATTTAGGAGACTGTTGTAAACTGGAAGAGAGATGGTGGTGGCTCCCACATGGTAGCAGCAGATGTAGGGAGATAGTAAGAAGTGGTTGAATTGTGTGTGTGTGTTTAATCAACTTATTGAGGTATAATTACCATACAGTAAAATGTATGTATTATATAGTTCAATGAGATTTGACAATTTACTTGTAACTGCCACCATAATCAACATATGGACCATTTCCATCATGCCAAAAGATTCCCTTACGCCCCTTTCAGTCAGTTCCTATCCGCAGCCCCTGGCCCCAGGCAACCACTATCTGCTTTCTATTGCTACAGATTTGATTTTTCAGTTGGAGAGTTTCACATAAATGGAATTGTACAGTATGTACTCTTTTTTTGTCTGGCTTTATTTTATCTCAGCATGGTGTTTTTAAGATTCATCTATGTTGCATATATTAGTAGTTTCTTTTATATTGCTAAATATATTGTTACATTATATCGTATTTATTTTGAAGGTTGAGTTGTAGCATATGACAGAAAGATAAGTCTAGGTTGACACCAAGATTTTTGGTTTGAGTGACAAGAATGCGGTTGCCATTAACTGAGTGGAAGATTATAGGAGGAAGGGGAACTGGCCATCAGGAATTTAGCTTTGTACATACTTGTTAAACAAGTTTTAGATGTCCACCAAACATCTGAAGGGAGATATCAGGTAGGCAGTTGGAGTGTGGAGTTCAGGGGAAAAGTTCAGACTGGAGAAATAAATTTGGGAGTCATTGGCATATAAATGGTATTTAAAGCCACGAGAATTTGTGAGTAAGCATAGAAGAGGTCCAAGTACTGAGCCCTTGGGCACTTGAACATTTATTTAGTTAGACGGCACGAGTTGAGGTAAAACCAGCCAAAGAGATTGAGACAAAGCAACCAAAAAGGAGGAGAAAAACCAAGTGCATGTGGTATCCTGCAAGCCAAGAGAACAAAATGTTTCTAGGAGGAGAGAGGGATCAGTAGCTGTGTCAAATGCTGTTGGCAGGTCAAGTAAGATGAGAAGTGAGAAATGATCATAGGATTTAATAATGAGGAGCATCTTGGTAACTTTGAGAAGAGCAATTTTAAGATAGGAGTCTAGACAGTGCTTTCAAGTTCTGCTGTGAAGGCCGTGGTCCCCAACCCCTGGGCCGTGGACGTATAATGGTCTGTGGCCTGTTAGGAACCAGCTGCACAGTAGGTGGTGAGCAGTGCCAGCGGGTGAGTGAGTGAAGCTTCATCTGTATTTACAGCCGCTTCGCATCTCTTGCATCACTGCACAAATTCCACCTCCTGTGAGATCAGCAGCGGCTTTGGATTCTCATAGGAGTGCAAACCCTACTGTAAACTGTGTATGTGAAGGATCTAGGTTACGCGCTTCTTATGAGAATCTAATGCTTGATGATCTGAGGTGGAGCTGAGGTGGTGATGCTAGCACTGGGGAGTGGCTGCAAATACAGATTATCATTCGCAGAGAGGTTTGGCTGCACAGAAACCATAATAAATCAATTGCTTGCAGATTCATATTAAAACCCTATCAGTGAGTGACAAGTGACAATGTAATAATAATAGAAATAAAGTGCACTATAAATGTAATGTGCTTGAATCATCCCCTGCGCCCCCGCCCCGTTTCCCCCTCCACCACGGGCCATGGAAAAATTGTCTTCCATGAAACCAGTCCCTGGTGCCAAAAGATTGGGGACTGCTGGTAAAGGGAAGGTGATACAGCAGTAGCTGGAGGGGGAAATAGGAGCAAAGGCGTTTTATTTTTTTAGAATAAGAGAAACCATAAAATATTTCCATGTTGTTGGCAGTGATTCAGTAAAGAGGGAAAAATTGAAGATGCAAGAGAGAAAGGGGAGAGTTATTGGATCAGTGTGCTGAAGAAGGCAAGAGAGGATGAGACCTAATGCATAGCTGGGGGCATCGTCTTTGGCTAGGAGGGGGGACAGCTCATCCACAGTAAGATGGCTGTGATTGTGGATGTGGCCCTGGATGGATTAAAGCAGTGGTAATGGGATGGAAAAGGGAATACAGTTGAGATTTAAAAAAAAAACTATAGGAACTGGTGATTGCTTGGAAATTGGAGGTGAGAGAATTAGAGTAGTAAGGGTGGTGTTCTTGGCTTGGCTTACTATTGGATGTTGTCAACATGTGAAATAGAGAATCCAAGAGAACAGAGGTGGTGAGGGACCTCATAAGTTTGAAGTGTCTGTGAGATACACAGGTGACAGTAATTGGATCTGAGTCTGAGCTAGAAATAGAGATTTGTGGCCATTAGCATTTTACTGGTAGGTAGAACTAGAAGCTGAAAATTGGAATGCCTAAGGGCTAAGGCAGGTAAGTACAGTCATGCGCTAAATAAGGACGTTTCTGTCAACAATGGATCACATACACCAGAGATGGCATATACCATATACCGGAGTGGTTCTATGAGATTATAACACAGTATTTTTACTGTACTTTTTTTTTTTTTTGGACACAGTGTCTCACTCTGTTGCCCAGGCTAGAGTGCCATGGCATCAGCCTAGCTCACAGCGACCTCAAACTCCTGGGCTCAAGTGATCCTCCTGCCTCAGCCTCCTGAGTAGCTGTGACTACAGGCATGTGCTACTATGCCCGGCTAATTTTTTCTATTTTTAGTAGAGACGGGGTCTTGCTTGCTCTTGCTCAGGCTGGTCTCAAACTCCTGACTTCAAGCAATCCTCCTGCCTCGGCCTCCTAGAGTGCTAGGATTACAGATGTGAGCTACTGCGCCCAGCCATTTTATTATGCCTTTTCCATGTTTAGATATATTTAGATACAGAAATACTTATTATTGTGTTACAGTTGTCTACAGTATTCAGTACAGTAACATGCTATACAGGTTTGTAGCCTAGGAGCAATAGGCTATTCTATATAGCTTAGGTGTGTAGTAGGCTGTATCATCTAGGTTTGTGTAAGTATGCTCTGTGATGTTTGCACGATGATAAAATTGCCTAATGATGCATTTCTCAGAACTCAGCCCTGCTGTTAAGCAGCATGTAACTATAAATGGGTGAAGAGTAAGGCTGTATTAAGACTCAAACAATTTGGGGAAGTTGCACCTTGTTTAAAGGGGTAGCTGCTACTTAATTCCAAACAGTGGTAGGCTTGGAATGCTTGCCCCATATTGCCAGATTGTCCAGTCTTTTCAAGGGAATTCAGAAACCCAGATTTTATTTCATTTTGTTTATTTTATTTAATTTTAATTTAATTTGATTTTGTTGGTGGGATTGAATATGTGTGTGAAATCTCCAGATTTAAAAACTTTTTTTTAAGGTAGGCCAAACAGAATGCAGCTATGGGCTAGAGAAAACCTTTGGATTTTCAGTCTTTACTTAAAACCATGGTCGTAGTGGGAGCTGTCCTAGGAGATCAGACTGAGAAGAGAGCTGAGGATTAAACCTTGGATCACACTAGAGTGGAACTGCCAGCAGGCTCAGAGGAATGATCAGAGAGGTTAGGATGAAAGCTGTTAGCTTCAACAATATAAAATTATTGTTTTTGGAGGTCTAAATTAGTTGCCTATCAGCAGCTGAAATGGCTAAACCTAGTAGAAGACTGTAGTTCATGCTAAGAATTAGGAAAAAACTCACTTATTTGAATTTTACCTTCAAATAAAATTGTCTCTAATGACTCAATATATATGATGATTCATAATGTTATTGACAGCACATTGGGATAATAATAATAGCTAACATTTACTGAATGTTTATTTTATGTGAGGCACTAATCAGTTTTACCTTTGTTAACTCATGCAGTTCTCACAACCTTATGAAGTAGGTACTATTATACTATTTTTGTTTTATTGATAAGGAAATGGGGGGATCTGGACACATGGCTAATGTAAGGCAGAACTGAAATTTGAACACAGATAGTTGTGCTCTAGAGCCGTTTTCCTCTAAGCTGCTATAAAAGTTATTAATGAAATTGGCCAACTAGTTTGTAATTAACTTTTACCATTTTATCAGACAAGGAATTAATGTAAAATGTAAGGAACTTTTTTTTTTTGAGACCGAGTCTCACTCTTTTGCCCGGGCTAGAGTGCCGTAGCATCAGCCTAATTCACAGCAACCTCAAACTCCTGGGCTCAAGCGATCCTTCTGCCTCAGCCTCCTGAGTAGCTGGGACTACAGGCATGTGCCGCCATGCCCGGCTAATTTTTTTTTATATATATATATATTTTTAGTAGTCCAGATCATTTCTTTCTATTTTTCAGTAGAGACGGGGTCTCGCTCTTGCTCAGGCTGGTCTCAAACTCCTGACCTTGAGCGATCCACCCGCCTCGGCCTCCCAGAGTGCTAGGATTACAGGCGTGAGCCACCGCGCCCGGCCTGTTTTTGTTGTTTTTTGAGACAGGGTCTTACTCTGTCACCCAGGCTAGAGTACAGTGGCCTCATCATAGTTCACTGCAACCTCCAATTCCTTGGGCTTGAGTGATTCTCTTGCCTCAGCCTCTCAAGGGGGACTACAGGTGTGTGCCACCGTGCCCGGCTAATTTTTCTATTTTTTGCAGAGATGGGGGTCTTGCACTTACTTAGGCTGGTCTCGAACTCCTGGCATCAGGCGATCCTCCTGCCTCAGGCTCCCAAAGTGCTAGGATTTACAGGTGTGAGCCACTGCGCCTGGCCAGGAACTTTAAATTACAGTGTAGTTTTAATGCAATTTAAAAATTTGGCAATGACCACAAAAATGATAATTCTGTAAGGTAATACATTTGTTAGGTGGCTAGATTTAACCATCCCACAATGTATATATACTTCAAAATATTATATTGTGCACAATAAATACATACAGTTTTATATGTAGTTTAAAAAATAAAGAAACGAATTTGACAGTGTTAATGTTCTACGTGTTCCATTACTTAGTAGAAATAGTAGCAATAGTGGTTGTTATAACAACCACTATTACTACCACTAAATATCTGTTATGAACAAGGCACTGTTTAACAGGTACTGTACATTATGTATAATTCCTAAATTCCACAGCCCATGAGGTAGTTTTATTTCTAGTTTTAGAGTTAGAGAAACTGAGTTTCAGAGAAACTAAGTGACAGAGCCAGGATTAGTGCCCAGGTTGGTCTAGATCAGTGGTTCTTAAAGTGTAGTCCCAGACCAGGGGGTCAGCATCACTAGGGAACTTGGTAGAAATGCACATTCTCCTCCTTTCCCCTTTGCTGAATCAGAAACTCTGGGAATGAGCATCTTTAGTGATTTTGATGCCCTCTCCAGTTTGAGAACCACAGTCTAGGTCCAGTGGTTTCGCATGTTATTCCATTTTACTTGTAACAACCTTATACATTAGATAGAATTATCCCCAATTTATAGGTAAGAGAAGTGAGACAAAGAGAGTCAAAGTGACCTGGGCTTGATCTTAGATTGTCTCTTACTATGTCCTAACCTGACGTATATAGTAGAGGTTTCTTGTCTTTTTTTTTTTTTTTTTTTTTTTGAGACAGAGTCTCACTCTTTCTTGCCTGGGGCGAGTGCTGTGGCATCAGCCTAGCTCACAGCAACCTCAAACTCCTGGGCTCGAGCAATCCTGCTGTTTCAGCCTCCCGAGTAGCTGGGAGTACAGGCATGTGCCACCATGCCTGGCTAATTTTTTCTATATATATTTTTAGCTGTCCAATTAATTTCTTTCTATTTTTGGTAGAAACGGGGGTCTCACTCTTGCTCAGGCTGGTCTCGAACTCCTGAGCTCAGAACGATCTGCCCGCCTCGGCCTCCCAGAGTGCTAGGATTACAGGCGTGAGCCACTGCGCCCGGCCGAGGTTTCTTGTCTTAACCAAACTTGGCATGTGAAAAATCTAAAATTTTAAAGATGAAAATTAAGGATATGTATATGATTAGTTCTTCATAAAATAATCCTTCACTTTCAAAGGACTTTACTAAGGACATCCTTTAAGCAGTATGTTCTCTAAAATAATTTGAAGCATGAAATCTGTTTGCAAATTTATTTTGATATACTTTTAAAGCAATACAGATTGCCTGAAACAAAACACAACATTTTTTAAGCATTAAAAATGTTTAAATTAGAAGAACTTTCAGGAACTATGTGTTAGTGGAAGTTATCTGTAGTTGATTTGATAACTGACCTTTCCACTTAGTCCATTACAACTTACTCATTTATTAAAATGCAGAATTACTACAAATAGCCCCGTGGTTGATGTTATGGTTATGGTTAAGGAAAGTGTTTAATTCAGAAAGTTATATTGATCAAGTATATTACAGCAACATCTCCTCCACTGCGTTAACATCAGTCAACTCAGCATGGCACATCCGCATCATTAATGATTTAGAAAAACAGACAGTAAATCATGAGACTAAACCATGGTTGCAGGCTTAAGTGTCTTCTGCTTTACAAATAATGATCTCAACATTATCATTAGTAATATGCCATTATCTTCCATTGACTTCAAAAAAATTTCCCTCTGCAGTTTTCTATTTTTTATTTTTATGTGGTAACCCCACTACAAAACAAAACAAAATACAAAAATATGTACAGACTTCGTATAAGGGAAGTAAATCAGCTACAAATTTTCTAATTAGATGCTATAATTTTAGGGGGTGGGGGAAAGGCTATTGAATTCATGTATTGAGAGTTTGTTATATTATTGGAGGAGGGTTGTATTTCACTTGTATACTTTTCTTCTTAATTTGCTTTCTGTACAAGATCCTCCCTGAATATTTGAAATCGTTATCTTCCCAGGTTTAACTATGGACTGTTTGGCTTAGTGGATAGTGAGATTCAAAAGGCTAATTTTATTTTTTGTTAATAATTTACATTTTATCCCACCATCCATTTTCCATATTTTCTAAGTAGTGAGTACCTACTCACTGTAGAAATTTGGCAAAATAGAGGCCAGTGTGAAGATGATGCTAATAATCACCCATAATCCTCCTGCTTGAAGATAATTGTTAGTAACATGCTTGTGTATTTCCTTCTAATCCTTCAGTTGTTTACAGTAGTCCCCTCTTCTCCGAAGTTTCGCTTTCTGCAGTTTCAGTTACTGTGGTTAATGGTGGTGTGAAAATATTAAATGGAAGACTCTAGAAATAAACAATTTATAAGTTTTAAATTCTGCACCGTTCTGGGTAGCATGATGGAAACTTGTGCTGTCTTGCTCTGTCTCACACGGAGATGAATCATCCCTTTGTCTGGTGTATGTATGTTATATATGCTACCTGTCCTTTTGCGACTTAGTAGCCATATCCTTATCAGAGCGACTGTTGTGGGTATTGCAATGCTTGTGTTCAAGTAACCCTTATTTCACTTAATAATGGCCCAAAAGTGCAGGAGTAGTGATGCTGGCATATTGTTTTCATTGTTCTATTTTTTTTATTAGTTGTTAATCTCTTATTCTGCCTAATTTATAAATTAAACTTTATTATAGCCATGCATATGTAGGGTTTAGTACTAACCATGGTTTCAGGCATACGTTGGGGAACTTGAAACGTATTCCCCTCAGATAAGGGGGAACCACTGTGTGTGTGTGTGTGTTTTGTAAAATCGAATTATTCTTTATAAATAATATCCAGATTTTCAATTTTAAATATTATGTCATGAGCATTTCCCAATGACTCTGAATGTTCTAAGAAAATAAGATTTTTTAAAGTTATGTAATATTCCATTTTATGAATAATCATATTAGCCATTAGCCATCTGTATTGTACAGGTTTTTCTCTCTTAAATATTTCATCTGTATTGTGCAGTTTTTCTCTATTTTCTCTATTTTGGTTAACCTTTCACCAAATCTCTGTTTAACTTAAGATAGATTCATAAAAGAGTTTGTCAAACTTGAAGGCATAAATATTTTTAATATTCCTGAAACAGTCTTCTCCAATTGCTTTCATTTCCCTGTGCTTCATCATACCCCTCATCTGTACTTAGTTATTATAACTTTAAAATGATGCCAACTCAGTGCCTCCTCAAAAATGTATTTTAATGCATTTATTTCTTGTTGGATGGCTTGTTCATTGTCCTGTCCATTTTTTGTTGTTGGAACATTCATCCAGGTGTCTTTCTTACAGAGTATCATTTGATCTTTTGGGTAGATGCCCAGTAATGGGATTGCTGGATCGAATGGTACTTCTACTTGTATCTCTTTAAGGTATCTCCATATTGCTTTCCACAGAGGTTGCACTAGTTTCCAGTCCCACCAGCAGTGTATGAGTGTTCCTATCTCTCCGCATCCACGCCAACATTTATTGTTTTGGGACTTTTTGATAAAGGCCAGTCTCACTGGAGATAAGCGATATCTCATTGTGGTTTTGATTTGCATTTCCCTGATGATTAGAGATGTTGAGCATTTTTTCATATGTTTTTTGGCCATTATTCTGTCTTCTTTTGAAAAGTTTCTGTTCATGTCCTTTTCTCACTTTTTGATAGGGTTGTTTGATTTTTTCTTGTTGATTTTCCTGAGTTCTAAGTAGATTCTAGTTATCTATAAAGTCCTTAATGTTCGCTTTTTAGATAGAAGATTTATTCATACATTTTATTTCTTTCCTTCAGAAATCAATGTATAGGCAATGGATCAAAGTCTAATGGGTAAAATTCTTTTTTTTTTTTTTGAGACAGAGTCTCACTTTCTTGCTTAGGCTAGAGTGCCATGGCGTCATCCTAGCTCACAGCAACCTCAAACTCCTGGGCTCAAGCAATCCTCCTGCCTCAGCCTCTCAGGTAGTTGGGACTACAGGCATGTGCCACCATGCCCGGCTAATTTTTTTCTATGTATTTTTAGTTGTCCAGCTAATTTCTTCCTATTTTTAGTAGATATGGGGTCTCGCTCTTGCTCAGGCTGGTCTCAAACTCCTGACCTTGAGTGATCCTCCCACCTCCGCCTCCCAGAGTGCTAGGATTACAAGCGTGAGCCACCGCGCCCAGCCAATTTTTTCTATTTTTAGTAGAAATGGGGTCTCACTGTTGCTCAGACTGCTATTCAACTTTATAAAAGGAGGAAATCCTGTCATTTGTGACAACGTGCATGAACCTGGAGGACATTATGCTCAGTGAAATAAGCTAGGCACAGAAAGACAAATACAATATGATCTCACTTAAATGTGGAATCTAACCAAATGTGAGACAAAAGAAAGTACAGTTGCTCTGGTTGAAGTCAGAGTGTTGAGGCCCTATAGCCCTGCCCCAGGCAGCCCTTAGGCACTTCAGGAAAATACTAGTATTCAATTCATTTCATCTATTTATTCTTTTCATTCATTCATTTTTATTAAGTCAATAAATATCTGAGTGCTTTTATTGCATACCAGGCATCAGGCTAGTTTTTGAGTGTAAAGGGGGTGAGCAAAGCAAAGTGCCTATTCCCAAGGAATTTAGATTTCGAAAAATCATTGTTCTACAGGAGGCTTCCTGTTTGTGCACAATTTCAGGTAGTTCTGAGACCCAGGTTAAATATCTCTGAATTAAAGCTCTGGTAATTCTGGTAATGGCTGGACTTTACTCACCCTTGTTTTTGCTTTTAGACTACCAACCAACTGGTGAATTCTCCAAGAAAATGCTTACTTCTGCCAAGGCTATCTTTGTCTTTTCAGCCTCCTTCGTTAACTCTTACACAGGCATTCATTCTCATGATCATGATGTGTTCATTAATGTACTCCATGCATAACATCGATCCAAGAGCTGCGCCCTTGAATATGGGGATTTAAGTCAAGTGGAAATGGCTGTCATTGGAATTTTTTTTTCTTAGGATGATTGGAAATTTTTTCTGGAGAAGGTTATTATAATATATTCTAGAAGCGAGCCTCCGATGAATAAAAGAAGGAATTAGGGTAGAAAGAAAGGAGACATTGGAGTGCAGTTAATGTGCTGGGCACTATAATCCTTCTACCTACCCCACGCATGTTTATGAGGTGGGTATTTTTATTCGCATTTTATACATAGGAAACTGATGCATGTCTAAGTTTTTATTCAGGGTCACGTGTAGGAAGTGGCAGAGCCTGGATTCAAGCCCATGTTATTTTCATTACATGGTGCTGCTTGTTCATGCCTTTCCTCCCTTGTTACCCTTGGCCACACTCACTTCTCTTTTACTGTGCCTTAGCCTCTTGGCAGCTCTAGCTTCACTGCTGTTCTCTCTCCTTCCTAATAGTATAGCACACTTCCTACACTGATCATTTTATTAGTGTCTTCATGCTGTCATGCGCTCAGTGTGTGTCCTAGTTCTGCGGTCCCTAACCCTCCGTGGCCTGTTAGGAAATGGGCCACGCGTCACCACCCGAGCTCTGCACCATATCCCCCACCCCACAATGACGCCCCAGCCCCCCACCCCCCGGTCTGTGGAAAAATTGTCTCCCATGAAACCAGTCCCTGGTGCCAAAAAGGTTGGGGACCACTATCCTAGTTGATGTTTGTCACTGAGCAGGGGCCCAGCTGAGGCAAAGGGAACTGGGACGTTGGTCAGAAGAGATGGATAGGTTTGTTACCAAGTGTGTAGGAGGTTTGGAAACCTGGCCAGAAAAAGGCCTAGGAATGTCCCCTGTATGAATTTAAAGGTCAGGGAGTCAAACATTGACTTGTACCCTATTTAATTTTATTCTTGTTCTGACTGCAATTCTCTTACTATGTCAACTGAAGGGGTATTCCCAGGTTTGAGGGAAACAAACCAACACATCTTCTCATATTTATTTCTCCTTTGTAGAAGTCGTCCTGCCTTCCTAAGACTAGGTGGTAGAGCATGAGGTTACCAGTAAAATGAGGATGGCAGTACCAACCTCCAGAATTGTTGTGAGATTGGAGAAAATGTATGTAAATACTCAACATAGTGCCTGGCAAATAGCGGGGATCAAAATATCGTAGTTGCTGCTGTTATTAATCTCTATTTTATGAAGTTGCTGATGGTCATGCTGCTGCTGTTTCTGGGAATCCTTATTTCTCCTTTTTCTAGCTCAGGGTTTGGGCTGGAGATAACCCAAATTAGGTTCTTGAAAATACCACACACTGAGCGTGGCACCAGGGATTCTGAGCTGATTCAGAGCTATTCAGGGAGCTCTCAGTTTAATAGGAGGAATGACGCCGGTGAGCATGGCAGCTGGGTGCAGGTACCGTACTGAAGGCTTAATTGTGTTTTCTCATTTAATTCTTTTTTTTTTTTTTTTTTGAGACAAGAGTCTCACTCAGTTGCCCAGGCTGGAGTGCCGTGGCATCAGCCTAGCTCACAGCAACCTCAAACTCCTGGGCTCAAGCGATCCTCCTGCCTCAGCCTCCCAAGTAGCTGGGATTACAGGCATGCGCCACCATGCCCGGCTAATTTTTTTTTCTATATGTATTTTAGTTGTCCAGCTAATTTCTTTCTATTTTTTTTAGTAGAGATGGGGTCTTGTTCTTGCTCAGGCTGGTCTCGATCTCCTGAGCTCAAACGATCCATCTGCCTTGGTCTCCTAGAGTGCTAGGATTACAGGCGTGAGCCACCGCGCCCGGCCTCATTTACTTCTTTTAACAACCCAAAAGACAGTCATGAGGAAACTGAGGCACAGAAGGCTAAATAACTTATCCATGGTATATAGTTTGGAACAAACAATTATAAATGCTCTAGAGATCTATGGAAATGTAGAAGAGAAAACTGGTGGAGGCAAGGAAAATCTTCACAGAAGAGAGAGAATGTTTGTGGATTTCGGAGGATGAAATAGAGGTGGCGTAGGCAGGGATAGAAGCAAAAAGAAAACATTTATCAACTTTCAGAGAAAGGAGAAACACATTCTAGGTAAAGGGAACAGTACGTACACAAGCTTGGAAGTGTGAAAAATGATGACTTGTTTGAGAAATGTTAAGTGTGATGTATTTTAGAATACATGGGAGGTGAGGGGAAGGAGGCTTGAGTTGAGTCTGGAACTAGATAGATCATCAAAGATCTCATGTAACAGAATGATAGATTAAAACATCTTTTTTGTAAATAGACGGAGTAACTGGGGAGAGTGGCGCCATCATTCTTTGAGGTGCATCTGGGACTGTGTCTTTTTCACTACCGTATCCCTAGTGCCTACCAACTGGGGATACATATACCCTCAGTAAATATTTTGAATGAAAGTGTATCTTTGGAATATATCAGGAGTATATGGAATTGTTTAGGAAAAATATATGAAACGTGGAGTTATCTCACTGAAGGAAGCTTCAGAGCATGTAAGGATCCCTGAGAAAAGTCTTCATTTAAGAAGAGTCACAAGACCAATGACTCAGACGGCCTTGAAAATAAAATAAATTCTCAAGTGCAGGTGTGTGTGGAACAGTGGTTGGCTTTTACTTACCCAGGATATACCCTAATTTTTAATGGAAAGACTATGAATAGAATATAACTATTCGAAGTATATAAATCGATCATGTTCTCTGTGGAAGTTTCTAGGCATCTTGCAGAACTTTTGAGTGTAAACCAAATGGAATCCTTTCCTTTTGGGAATTTACATTTTCAGGTTAATGAGTTAAATCAAGGTAATACCATAAATGCAATATACAGTTAAATTATAGTAATGTACATAGGTTGGTTCATGATGGATAAAGAGAAGAGAATTTGAGTCATAGGCTACCTGGAAAGAAATACTTTTTTCTAGCTTATGTATAGAAACTAGAACTAAGCTAACATTGTTGTCTAATATATTTTTTTAACTTGATTTATAATCATCAGGAATCTCTTTTAATGTTATTTACACTTCGTACTTAGTGAATTGGTTTAAGCATAGTGATTTGGTATAAATTATTGTTAAGTCCTAAATTATAGGGAGGGCTGAATCAATGACATTATCTTAACTGTGTTTTACCAGATGGAATTAAAGCTTGTGGAATGTACTCGGGTTATGTCTGAGTTTATACTGCAACCTTGGTTTGGGAATTTATGTTCTCTGAAAGAAGGGTGAAGATATTGTATTAACAGCTTACAGCTAAATATAGAAAAGAAAGGAAGGAACTTGCTGCTAGCTCTTTGCCCTCAGCAGAATTCCTTAGAGAGCTACTGGCGGCAAAGAGTGAAGCCTTCAGAAAGGTCGTTCACAGGACTATTGTAAGACTATAGTGCAGAAGTACCTTCACTCTACTTTATACCCTGAAGAAATATTTGCATACCTTTTTTTTTTTTTAAGTTTAAAGGACTTTCTTACCCACAGTGTGTAAGGAGTAATACCTATTTTCAGAAAAACTCTCAAAGTGTTTTATTTGGAGTAGCATAAATCAATCATGATAATTTCTTATTAATGTAATTCTGTTACTTTGTTAGGCTACATGTTTTGGCCTAGTTTGCTTTGGAAGCAGACAAAGCAATTAAATTACAAATTCTCTTTTCTTATAGATATATTTTATTTCCTTTGCTTTAGTTTCCTTTCTGAATTTTCTAGCAGGAATTAATCTTTTTTTTCCTTTCTCTTTCCTTTCATTGACTTACTCAAAAGTTAAGTGAGCCTATGACATCATTTTCCTTTCTGGAAGAAACTCTTAGCCTTGTGTAATCAGTGGCACGTATTTTTGAAGTTCTGTATTTTTCCTCGTGAACTGAGACTTGGCTTTAGCTTCTCAAAATTACCTCCTGTCATCCCTCTCTCTCTCTCATCTGTTCCCCAAAATTCATTAAAGATGTATTCTACTTTTTGGCTTTTCTTAGAGAAAGGAATATTTTCTAGCAACATATATCTGAGCACTAACTATTAATTAATAAATTCAGTAAAAATTCTACTCAAAGTCTTGAAGAGGTCAGGTTTTCCAAATCTCAAATTAATTGAGTCTGAGACTCTTCAAACCCAAAATAAAATTTTGAATTTTTATTCAAATAAGTTGAATAAAAAAAAAACCCTATTTTTCTTGAACATGTTCATGATGTTGTTGCAGAGCAACACTTCCATTTACTCAATTAATCAAATTTGAAGCCTTCTCTTTCCCTACATCTACGTGTTCTACATCTGATGAGTTACATGCACACTCAATTCTATCTTTTCTCTGTCCCCTAAGTCAGTGACGTGGCCAAGGTCTTTATCACTTCTTGCCTTTACACTTTCTGTAATCTTCCTTTTTGTAGTTTCTGTTCTGCCAAAGCACCCTCCTTATCGATGTCTGATGGAGCTCTCTAAAACCATCCTATTCCTAACATTTTTTCCTAGCCTTCTCAGTATTGTAAGTCTTAAAGACTGAAAACTCAAATCCTGATTTTTCTAGAGTTCAAGATTAAGGAATAGTGACCCTCTAACATTAGGCTTTCATTAAAACCTGGATTTAAAGTAGTTAGGAAACATCTTCTGCAGGAGCTAAATTTATTAGATTTATTTATTAAATTAAATTTATATTTACATAAAAATTTGGTAAGGCTTTTCATTGACTGGAATAATGTGACTCAGAAGCATGTAATTGTAGAATGAATTGAAAGTAACCCATTGATCTACATTTGGTTTTCATTCTCTGCTTTGACTGAATCAGTGACATCCAGTTGCTCAATACAATGCTGACTGTGTTCAGGAGACTCACAGTATTGCCTCAGATAGTCAAAGCAGAAGTTGTGGGGGAGAAACACTTTTGTAAATATTTGCTTGCATTTTATTTGACAGTTTTGGAGATTTCAGCTAAAATTATTCATAAATCTTTGAAGGAGCCAATTATGGCAGCTTTAATAGGATACTAAGCAAAAATAATGATTTCTTAGGAAATCCAACCTATTTTTAGACTCCAGATATAAAAACGGGACCTTACACTGAATAATGAAATCAGTGGATTATCATTCCTCATTCAACGAGTATTTATTGAGCATCTGTTTGCCTGGCATAATTCTAGGGGGTTGGGATACATCTATAAATAAAGGAAATAAAGATCCCTGCCTTTTTAGAGCCTATATTCCAATGGCAGGAGACAGACAATAAATAAAAAACATGAGTAAATATACAGTCATGCATTGCTTAATGAGGTTATATTCTGAAAAATGTGTCATTAGGCAATTTCATAATTGTGTGAACATCATAGGGTGTACTTACACAAACCTAAATTGTGTAACCTACTACATACCTAGACTATATGGTATAGCCTGTTGCTCCTAGGCTACAAACTTGTACAGTATATTACTGTACTGAATACTGTAGGTACTTGTAGTATTTGTATACATAAACATAGAAAAGATAAAGTAAAAATATGGTATAAAAGATTTAAAAACAGTACACCCGCATGGGGCACTTACCATGAATGGAGCTTGGAGAACTGAAAGTTGCTCTGGGTCAGTGAGTGAGTGGTGAGTGAATGTGAAGGCCTAGGACATTACCGTACATTACTGTAGACTTTATAAACACTGTACCCTCACATCATATAAGCTTTTTTCTATTCATTTTTTATTTCTGCTTTTTCAACTTTTTTGTTAAAAACTAAGACACAAACACACACATAAGCCTTGACCTACACAGTCTCAGGGGTCATCAGTCTCACTGTCTTCTACCTCCACATCTTGTCTCACTGGAAAGTCTTCAGGGGCAATAACGTGCATGGAGCTGTCATCTCCTATGATAACAGTGTCTTCTGGAATACCTCCTGAAGGACCTGCCTGAGGCTGTTTTACAGTTAACTTCTTTTTTAATAATTAGAAGTACACTCTAATAATAAAAAGTATAGTATAGTAAATACATAAACCAGTACCATAGTCGTTTATCATTATCAAGTATTGTGTACTGCACATGATTGTATGTGCTATACTTTTATACTACTGGCAACACAGGTTTCTTTACATCAGCATCACTACAAACATGAGCAATGTGTTGCACTACAAAGTTACAACAGCTACAAAGATTTCATTGAGAAGGTAGCATTTGAGAAGGTTATCATATGTCCTGTAATTATGACTACAACTTAGTTGCTAAGAAAACGTCAGGCTTTGAGAATGAACAAAATGTGGATCAGATTCCATGCCACACCTCAGGGAGTACACTGTTAAGCAAAGGAAGGGGAAAAATTTACACAAAGTAGAGCATTATAATAATATTCTAGATACTTTGATAGAAGCCTATACAAGGTATATTAATAGTAAGGCACACAGATCTTTTTCTTTCTAGTCTGATCTCACCTCTGTTTTTATTATGATAAGCAGTTTATTTAAACCATGACTCTTAAACCTCCTGGATACAAAACATGGGCTTAGATTACTGTAGAGTCATGTGAATTGTTCTCTCTTTCCATACCTCTTTATTACCTTTTTAAAAAACACCTTCAAACTATTCAACATATCCAAACTTGTTCCAAACTACAGTCAGTTGCACTCAAAACTACCCATTTATTTAAGTGGAATGCTTTTATTCAACATCCATCTATCTATCCATCATGCAACTACTCTTAAATATATAATGAAGCCAGGTGTACTGGCTCACGCCTGTAGTCCCAGCAACTTGGGAGGCTGAGGCAACAGGATTGCTCTGAGCCCAGGAGTTTGAGGCTCCAAAGTGAGCTATGATCGTACCACTGTACTCCAGCCTGGGGGACAGAGTGAGACCCCATCTCATATATGTATGTGTGTGTATATATATATTATATAATATATATTTATATATATACATTTTATATATATATATATAAAATGAGCAAGAAACTACAAAATATGCAAGGCACTTTGCTAAGTGCTAGAGATACAGCAATGAATAAGATTGATAAGCTTCTGCTTTCTAGGAGCTTATATTCTAATGGAGGAGGAATCAGTAAGTAATCAAGTAAGATGTCACATGTAACACATACGAGTGATTCTCAAACTTTTTGGTCTGAGGATCCTTGTACACTTTTAAAAATTATGTGCAGACTTCAAAGAGCGTTTGTTTATTTGGATTATAGTTATTAATACCAGTTTAGAAATTAAAACTGAAGGATTTAAAAAATACGTACTTATTTATTTATTTATTTAAAAATAGCAATAAAAAACCCATTACACTAGTAATATTTTATTAGAAAAGAACCATTTTCCTAAACAAATGAACAAACAAAAAAATAGAAGAATGACATTTTTGCAATTCTCTTTAATGTCTGGCTTAATAGAAGATAACTGGATTCTCATATCTGCTTCTGCATTCAATCTGTTATGATTTATTGTTTTGGTTGAAGTGTATGAAAATATAGCCTCAACATATATGTAGTTAGAAAAGGGAGGAGTATTTTAATAGCCTTTTCAGATAATTGTGACTGTTTCTCTTTGATACTTCACCAAAACTCAAGCAACAGTTTCTTAAAGGTTAGTTGTAATGTGAAATCTAATGAAATTGATAAATGAAAATACTCTATCACATTAAAATCCATTGGTTTGTCTGGTACTTTGAATGGATCTTTTACCCTTTGTATGATTCTGTAACATCATGCATTGGTGATTTGAAAATACTGGTTTACTGAGGTATGTGGATTTTCCAGATGTTGACACATTTCATTATATGACATAAAAAATTGTTGATATTGCCTCAAACTCATCAGAAAAGGCTTTAAGTTTTGAGAATCTGTCAAAGTCATGGTGGCTGGTGAATACATACAAACTTCTAATGTTTGCTTAAGAGCTTGAATTTTATAACTGGCAACAGCACTGTCAGTTTTCCCTGAAATGACAGACTCACTTCCTTATTTTCAGGGAAATGTTTGCCAAATATCCCAGAGTGAATAATATAGTTCATCAGTTCTTCCAAATAAAAATGAGGAAAAAAGTGTCTGTTCACAGCTCAGACATTTGCACAGTGCTGTTCCTTGAGATAACCATCATACTTTGCTATCCTGCAGAAGTATTTTGTGTGTACTTCCCCTTTGTCACAGAGACTATATATTTTAAAAAATGTAATCAAGGATTGAGATTTAATAATGATTACTGCTTCAAGGGCATTCGTAAGAGAAACAGGAATTCTTACAGTGACTACCAGTTCAGCTTGGTACCATTGCCTTGATTTGTGCTCGTGTGCCAGCAGTTTTACCACCATCGCTCTCGCACCATTGGTACAAACATCAACACGGTGAAAAAAGCAGATTATGTCTTAGTATTGAAGTAGTTTTGCCTAGAGGACCCCCCCTGACCTCATTGGATTCCCCATATTGTTAGGTATCTTATTTCACCTGATTTTTCACAGTAGACCTATGAGGTCGTTGGTGACATTAACCCCTTTTTAAATATGTAGATACAACTCAGAGGTGCTAAGGACTATCCTTCTGAGGTCACACAAAAGTAGTGAGGGTGGGACTTGAACCCAAATTTTCTGACTAGAATTTCTGGCTTTCATTATTTCCATTTCCTACAATATCTCTAAACTGTGGGAAAGCTTATATTGTTATCCCTTAAGAAGGACTTTATTTTTTTTAATTTTTTAAATTTTTTGAGACAGAGCCTTGCTCTGTTGCCCTGGGTAGAGTGCAGTGGTGTCATCTAGTTCACTGCAACCTTGAACTCCTGGGCTCAAATGATCCTCCTGCCTCAGCCCCCCGAGTAGCCAGGACTACAGGTGTGTGTGTCCTAACGACCAGCTAATTTTTCTATTTTTTGTAGAGATGGGGTCTTGCCCTTGCCTCAGGTTGGTCTTGAACTCCTGGCCTCAAGCAGTCCTCCCGCCTCGGCCTCCCTGAATGTTAGGATTACAGGCGTGAACCACCACACCTAGCCAAGAAGAACTTTATCTAGCGAGAAGGACATGGGATGAAGTTTATTTAACAGAACTATGGGTGTTTGAAGCCTAGAGACTCTGTTCTCATTGCTGCTTTCTATGTGCTATGCCACTGCAAAAAACTAAACTGTTTTGTTTCTTTGTTCTGGAAAATAAGGATAATAATAGTACCTTTCTCATGTAGCTGTTGTGAGGATTTAGTTAATACATGTTATGTGTTTAGAACCATGCTGACACAAATGAAGTGCTCAACAGATTTAGCTTTTATTATTTACACAGATGGAGATGGGGTTCAGGCATTTCAGCTGAGGGAACAATTTGAGCAAAACTTGGGAATTGTGAGTCATGTGAGCAGTAAGTACAATGTAGCAGCAATGTAGTGGCTCATGGAAGAGTATGTTGGGAAATCCAACTGGAAGGGTAGATTTGAACCCCGATTATCCCCGGCCTGGAGTTTTAACTATTGCTCAAATTGTGTCCCTAATGCCTGAGACAGTGACAAGTACATGGCGTGTGTATTTACATACTACCCGAGTAGTAGAATATTTGAATAAATTTAAGGAAGGAGAGAGCAGGTGCTCTTATCATGAGAAACACATGCGGAGAAGGTAACATTTCAGCATAGCTCAGAGGAATGAATAGAATTCTAATAAGCAAAGATATTACAGGCTATTAGAATGGGTGAAGAAGATAACCTAACTAGATAATGTACTATCCAACCAAGTTATCGTATTTTCCAAGAGATTGTAAATTACTTGAGATCATGAATTGTTTTATCCTTGCTCGTATCCTAGACTCAGTACCTCATGCATATGGGGGCTCAGTAGATATTTGGATAGTCTCTCAACAGTTAATCTTGTAAACATGGTTTTTGTGTAATGTTTTTATTTCGCAATAACTTTCGGAGAAAAGAAGGCCTTCCTGATTACAGATGTTAATTTCTTTTTACTTAAATTGCAGAACAGACAAATAACCACTTCCTTTTGCAGTCAGGCAGTAATTTATTCAAGGCTGTTTATGTCTTAAAGGAGAAGAAAATATGACTTTAGGAGGACAGATTCCTAAGCAGTGGATCAGGAATGGTAAGGTATAGGAGTTTTGGAACCTTGTCTTAAAATACGCTTCTTGTGGTTTAGTTTGTGAGAGTTACATTGGAAGAGTGAAACCTTTTGAATGACCTCATGTTCTTATGTATTCAAATGTACATAATATAGGAAATGTGATTAGATATGTAATGAAAGAGCTACGATTATAAAATCCTGAAGAGATAAATATTTTGCTTACTGGAAAAATTCTGTTTTTCCTCTGTATACCTTAAAGTGTTTCCATGTAAGTCAGGCATTATTGAGAATTACAGGTTACAAGTAATCTCTTTCCTACTAATTTTCTCTGGCTAATTATGTACTGGATTAATAGACCTTGTTTTCTCTTAAGGCTGTGTGTGATAACATATTGGTATTTTAGCATAGGTCAGGCACTTTGGTAAATATTGTACGGATTAATTATCTCACTGAAACCTCACAAGAACTGTATAAGGGTCTAGGTACTGTTATTCCCATAGGTAATATTATCATCCTTAGATGATAGATGAGAAAAGTAACGCTCAAAGAGTTAAGTAACTTGCCCAAGGTCAGAGTGATTAAGGGAAAGCTAGGTGTCAGACCAGAGTTTGGACCCAAGAGTTGGCCCTCTTGGCCTTTACACTATGCTGCTTCAGAGATAAAGAAAAAGCAGTACCTTTGTGGGGCATTGAGGTGGCTTAGAGCAGTGTTTTCCAACTGTGGATACCAATCCATTAGTGCATTGTGAATTCTATTTAGTGGGCCAGATCAGCATTTTAAAAAACTTAGATACAACAGAAAATATCAATGTGTATGGCATGTAGTGAGAACAGGCATTATTTTATGAAACAAATGTTCCAGTTCTATATGTGTATGTTTATGTACACATACATGTATATATGTATTTGTGAACTGAGTCATGTTATGAAATGTATTCCTTATTGTAAGTCACAAAATTTGGAACACACTGGCTTAGAAGATAGAAGGCAGGCTTGAAAATGTAATGCATAGAAGTGGTAGATGCTGGAGAAGCAATCAATTCTAGAGATAAATTGATTGTATAAATAACATAAAAAGAGGGAAGAAGAGTTATTTGGGTAAAATACTACAGTATTCAAAGTTGTTTTAGCAGATTGATGGCCATTTTTAGTAGGGATTCACTCAGTATAGCTTTATTTTATTTATCTTAATTTTTGTTTTTAATTATGAGTACATAATAGTTATATATCTTTATAGGGTATGTGTGATGTTTTGATATAGGCATACACTGTATATTAGTCAAATCAGAGTAATTGGAGTGTCCATTAGCTCAAGCATTTATTATTTCTTTGTGTTAGGAACATTCCAATTCCACTGTTTTAGTTATTCGAAAGCATACCCTAACTTTTTGTTTTGGTTTTTTTTTTTTTTTTTTTTTTGAGACAGTCTCGCTCTGTTGCCTGGGCTAGAGTGCCATGGCATTAACCTGGCTCACAGCAACCTCAAACTCTTGGGCTCAAGCAGTCCTCCTACCTGAGCCTCCCAAGTAGCTGGGACTACAGGCATGTGCCACCACAACTGGCTAATTTTTCTACTTTTAGTAGAGACGGGGCCTCACTCTTGCTCAGGCTGGTCTCGAACACCTGACTGCAAGCGATCCTCCCACCTCGGCCTCCCAGAGTGCTAGGATTACAGGTGTGAGCCACCACGCCTGGCCAGGTTCTTTTTTTTTTTGTTTGTTTTTTTTAAGGCACGCATGAGGTAAAATTTATTGGGGGGGGGAGCAAGATAGGATTATAGAGCAAGAGCAAGATGTAGGTTACAGAGCAAGATACATATGCCACAGATGACACCTGGACCCCTTGCATTAGCAAAAGAGACCTGGGTTATGGTCTGGGTCTTGTTTTATAGTGTCTGGATAGAGACCTCCCCATGGTTCAGATGTCATCATGGAATAACTTATTGTTGATTATAGTCACGTTGTTGTGCTATCAAATATTGTTCATTCTATCTGTCTAACTATATTTTTGCACCCATTAACCATCCCCATTTTATCCCTCCCTCTCCGCTACCCAGTGTAGCTTTAATTTTACTCCTAGAGAGCTGCCTCTGCAGATGGTTTGTGAATTGTTTATATCATTACTGTATTTTTATTCTCATATGAACAATTTGTTGTGATTAAATAATAACTGGACATCTCATTGGTGTTTCATATACATAAAAATATTTTTCCTGTTAGATCCTGTAGGGTAGAGGTTTGTTTACTGACAGGAGAGAATGGGAGATGGCAGGCTAAATTAGAATAATAGAATCTTGAATTTTCAACTGGAAGAGATAATTTAGTACAAGCCTCCAATTTTAAGGTGCAAAAAATGAATATTTAGATGATATAAGAGGCTTGCTAAGGTTAACACTAGAAAAAAGTAGCAAAGCATGGGCTACATCTTCTGATGCTTAGTACTATTCTCATATAGTAATTTGCCCTTTGTTGGTCTTTGCTTATTTTGTTCTCTTTACCTGGAATGCCTCCCCTCTTTTCTACATCCCCATCCCCTACAAATTTGCTTCTAATTTCTACTCAGTCTTTAAAATTCAATTCTAATCTCCTATCTGCAAATACATATCATTTTATTTTATTATTTTTTAGAGACAGTCTTGCTCTGTTGCCCAGGCTGGAGTGCAGTGGTACAATCATAGCTCACTGGAGCCTCAAACTCCTGGCCTCAAGCCATCCTCCCACCTTTGCCTCCCAAAGTGCTGGAATTACAGGCATGAGCCATCCCACCTGGGCTCATTATTTTGATGCTGAAATTGTCCTCAGTTTGGCCAGTGGAATCGTATTTAAGCTGACTTCTGTGTCCTTTTGACATGCCCCTATCATTTTTTGAGTATTCCTTACTTTCTGGCACAAAAAGATATTCCAGATTCATTTTGTACCTTTCCTGTCCTAGTTCTGGAATCACCTATGTTTCCAGGGAGCCCTGGTTTCTTTTAATGAAGGATGTTTTCTAGTGCATCCATGTCCATATTTATTTCCATATATATATATATGGAAATATATATATATTTTATATATATATATATATATAAAACCATTGATTCATACTGGTAACTCCATTTTCCAGCTATGAGAAACTCTTTGTCTTTGTTATATTTACTTGTTTGATCAGTACTTCTATATATAATTATTTTCTAATCATCCACTTCCCTTTGTAAATGGCACCCTCACACCACTCAGCGTTGGAAGACTTGTGCCATACTGACTCCATTCACTGCAATGTGGATACCCTCCTCTCCTTGGGCTCTGACTCCCCATGTTGGACTTTCCCAATATATGGAGTCCCTTTTCATTTTGCTGTGGGCTTTGATGCCCCATGCTAGGTTGTCCCTTCACCCCTCTTCGCCCTGCTCAGGCTCTGATACTCTGAGCTGGATCTTCCACCCATTTGATACAATGCTTTTAACTAAACTATAGAACTCATTTGAATTTTTCCTCTAATGTCCCTTTTCTGTTCCAGGATTCAATCCAGGATCTCACATTGCATTTAGTTGTGAATGTTCCTTTTTCTTTTCTTGTCTTTCATGACCTTGACATTTTTGATCGGTATTGGTTAGTTATTTTGTAGAATGTCTCTCATTTTGGATTTATCTGATATTTTCTCATGATTAGATTAAGATGATGTATTTTTGGCGAGAATATCACTGTTGTTTGATGCTGTTTCCTTCTCAATGGATTGTATTGAGGGGTATATGATGTCAGTCTTACTACTGGTGATGTTAACCTTGGTCACTTGATTAAGGTAGTGTCTGCCACATTTCTCCATTGTAAAATTATTATTATTTTGTTTATAATTGATAAATATCTTTGAGGAGATGCTTTTAGACTATACTAATTACCTATTTCTCCTCACTTTTGCCCACTGATTTTAGCTGTTTGCTGTGCCATCACTGGATCTTGCCTACAGTAATTATTACTGTGGTGTTGGTGTAATGGGGATTTTTGATTTTTCTTATTCCTTCTATAATTTTTTTTTTTTTAAGAGACAGGATCTTGCTCTCCCAGGCTGGAGTACAGTGGCCTGATCATAGCTCACTGTAGCCTCAAACTCGTGGGCTTAAACGATCCTCCTGCCTCAGCCTCCCAAGTAGCTGGGACCACAATCACACTCCACCACACCCGGCTAATTTTTAAATTTTTTGTAGAGATGGGATCTCGCTATGTCACCCAGGCTGGTCTGAAATTCCTGGCCTCAAGCAATCCTCCTGCCTCAGTCTTCCAAAGTGCTGGGATTGTAGGTGTGATCCACCATGCCCAGCCTTCTACACTTACTAATCGTAATTCTTCTGAAGGAAGAGATATCCTTTCTCCTCTATTTATGTACTTATTCAAGTATTCTTTATATATCTGTATTGAATTCGTGGATATTTATTATATTCTGTGGTCTAGTCCAACACTTTCTGAATTTATTTTTTGGTTTTCTTATTTCTGTCTTATTTCTTATTTCTCAAAATTCTTCGAGCTTTGGCCATCAGAACTCCTTCAGGTTGGCTCCTGTGCCTTTTTGACTTGCCCCCATTCTTTTTCAAGTACTTCCTATATCTGTCTACCTATTTACTTACCTGCCCTACCTACCTATTTATTATCTGTCTATTTATCTAAAATCATAAGTTCATACTGATACCTCTGATTCCAGTCCAGTACCACAAGGTTTATTCTAGACTTCTTCCTTTTCTTATTTGTAAATTTTTTCTTTGACAGTTGAGAAATGTGGTTCTCATTATCTATAATATAGTCACTTGTTTGTAGTTATAGAATTACTAACCTATACTCCTATGAAAACCAGATTTACTAAATAGAGTGCAATATTTGTATACAGCTCTTTCTTTTCTTTTTTTTTTTTTGTTTAGCCTTTTGTTGTATAGTCCAAATACTGTTTTTCAAAGTTACTTCGTGTCTTCATCAGTTTGGGCTGCTATAACAAATACCAGAGATTGGATAGCTTAAACAGAAAACATTGATTTCTCACAGTTCTGGAGGCTGGGAAGTTTGAGATCAGGGTGCCAGCATGGTCAAGTTATAATGAAGGCCCTCTTACAGGTTGTAGACAGTCCACATCTCCTTGTCCTTGTATCCTCACATCTTGGAAAGAGAGCAAGAGAGCTCTCTGGAGTCCCTAATCCCATTCAAGAGAGTTCCTGTATCTTGAAAACAGATTTTTTTTTTCCATTTCTGTTTTTACTGGGATGTGCCTAACTGTGTTTTTCTTTGATTTATCTTGCTTGCAATTCCTAGAGCTTCTGATATCTGTGGCTTAATGTCTTTCATAATTTTGGGAAATTCTCAGCCAGATAGTTCTTCTGTTCCATTCTCTCTTTTTGTCTCCCGCTGGTATTCTAATCACATGCATGTTATGCTTTTTCACCCTCTGTGTTGCTTACCCTTTCTTCTATGTTTTCTATCCCTTTGTCTCACTGTCTTTCATTCTGATTAGTTTCTTCTAACCTCTCTTTCAGTTCTGTAATTGTCTCTTGAGTTGTATTTAGTCTGTTGTTAAATTCATCTATTGAATTCTTAATTTTGATTATTATATTTTTCTATTTTCGAATTTATATTTGATTATTTTATAAATCTAGATGAAAAGCAAAACAAAGAAACTAAAAAAGGAAAAATCCATATCATTTATAAAATAATCTGGAGCCCCTGTTTATCTGTTTATATTGTCTTTCGATTCTCATTAATGTGTGGTTTTTTTCCTCCGAAAGTGTCTGCGCTTATGTGTACTTGATTGTCTTTGCCTTTGTGCTAGACATCGTATTTGAAAAATTGTTTATAGAAATTTAATTTAGAAGCTAAGATGATATCATCTTACAGAAAAGATTTTCATTTTCTTTGTCTAGCTAGATGCCTGGACTCACCAATAATCTGGGGTCATTTAAATCCATTTCAGGCATCAAGATTTAAGATTTTTCTGGGCCACCTATGTGACAAAGTAATAGTTTTAATTCTGGTTTATCCTTAATCCCAAGGTGAAGCCATCTGGGGTCCCAATCAAAACATGGCCTATTTACCAGAGCTCCTGTTGTTGGTGGGCCCTGGTTTCTACCTTTTGGCCTAAAAAGGCTTATTATATTATTTAAATAGACTTTATTTTTTAGAGCAGTTTTAGGTTCACAGCAAAATTGAGCAGAAAGTAGAGTTATATACTCCCTGCTCACACACTGACAAAGCTTTTAAGTGCATTGTCCAGTCTACAACTCCTGTCCTGGAATTTACAAAGTCTCTGGGAGAAAAGTGGCCCTAAATACGAGGCTTATCTTCTAGATTTTTGTCTTCTCCCACATGTTGGCCTGGAAATTCTTTACTACTTTATTGGTTTCTGATGCCTTCAACCAGTTGTTTTTTAATAATCAGCCCAGCTTTTCTAGTTGTTCTCAGTGGGAAGTTTGGTCTGAACCGTATAGCCTGCTGTTATTGAGCATAGTAACTGTTATAATAACTGAGCATAATAATTGTTATAAATTGTTGCAAGCAGGTTTGCATATCTGGAAAGGATAGATCAAGCTGAACTTATTAAGGAAATGGCACAACTAAAAACCTTTTCTGTTAGCATCACAGTTTTAAAATTATACTTTCAAACATAGAGGTATATCGTAGAAAGTAAACTTTTAATTTTTATTATCTTTTATTCCAGCACGTGATGCTGATGAGCGAGAGAAGTGGATCCATGCCTTAGAAGAAACAATTCTTCGGCATACTCTGCAGCTTCAAGTAAGAGTCTTTACATGGTTTCTGGATAGTTTGTTAGTTTTTGTGTGTTTGTTTTCTGATCTTTTAAAAATAATTGTAATACGATGTAATGAGAACTTTTAATTTCTCAGTTGCTTTTTCTTGCTTTTACAGTGTTATATAGTGAAGTTATAGTCGTTTATTGTGCTTTCTGTAGGGTAAAATACTGATTTTTGTCTAGAAACAAGACAGTACAAGGCAATGTTGAAAGTAAAATGCTTTTAAAATGTGCCAGATTCATTTTTTTAATTTAGTATCTATAGTTATTGTTGCGTAAATAGTTGGTTCTTTCGTGATTCAAGAATGTTCAGGATTAAAAGCAGATGTGAAATGGTGCTACTTGAAGTTGAATCTTTTTATGAGACAAGCTGAATCTGGGATCACAAATTGCCTCTGACCTTTACAAGACAGTTTATTTTCAAATAAATTTATTTTGCAATACTGCAAAAAAATTATGCACGATACTAGATAAGTGCTGAGAAGTTGACCTCATTTTCTTGTTATAGAATTTGGGTATTACCACATGTGTCAGTTAGTGCTCTTTGGGATGGTAGTGAAAGAAAACTCAATCCAAACTGGTTGAAAAAAAAGTAAATCTGGCTTAGATGTATTTTGAAGTAGGCATGAGATCACGAGGAACTCAGATCCCCCATCTCTGTTTCTAAGTTCCAGTTCTTTTGGGGTGGTTTCATTTTCAGATCTGTTCTACCTTTGTGGTGGTATGATGGTTACAGCAATTTCCGCCTCACATATTTCATTCTGGACCTTAACAGGATTGACAGGATTAGTGTTGATCACCTCAGTTTCAGTCATGTGTCCAGTCCTGACCAGTCACAGTTTCACAGTCATATGCTTCACACTGGAGCTGGGATGTTACTGGCTTCACCAGAAACACATTGATAACATAGAAAGTGTGTTCGTCCTACCTGACCCCACTACAAGCAAAATCAGAATAGGGGAAAAAAAGATGCCAGGTAACAAAAAGCAACTAATATCTATCTACCACACTGAAGATAATTTTCTGTGTTTATTCTCTAATTAAAAAGCTTGTATTTGTGACATACAGAATATTTTGTTTTGAATATTTTCATTTAGAAGATTGAATTGTAGAAAATGGATGTTTTATAACCTTTTCTTTCTACCTATCTTTGTTCTACATTAGGCATTGGCTTGATTAGATAGGGTGGTATAGGGCATCCTAGGTCTTTCTAGATGTTAGACTCTCCATCACTTGAAAGTGTTTGAGGCTTACAAATCATTATTCGAGGATGTGGTTATAAAGGGACTATAAGAAATGAATATGGAATTGAAATAGATTTGTAAGTTACTCTATGAGCTATGCTTTTTAAAAGCAACTTCATAATTTCTGTAGGTTTGTTTTTAATTTAGGCAGCTTCATAAATGACTACAACATCATTTCAGCAAATCTCTGATCCTGTAAGAAGACAACAAATGTTTTAATACTCAGACTGAATGTGGCACATGAGATCCCTCCCTCCCATGGTTGGTTAGACTGACATTCAAGTTGCTCTGTGATCTATTTTCACATGTCCTTCTGGACATTTCTGCCACTGTATGCATCTTCTATTAGAGTATTGTTACTCACTTGCTTTCCTCCAAACACATTTTTTTCATTTCTGTCCTCCACACTCTTATGTGTGATGTTCTCTCTCTCTCTGAACTGTCTTCTGCCCCTTTCTTCAAAGCCTAATTCAGAACTGACCTCTTCTATGAAGCCTCCCCTATTTAGCCCCTCCTTCTCCCACACCCCCAGGTTCAAAATAATCTCTTCCCTTGGAATACTATAGTCATTGCACAATTCACAACGCCCTTACCATATTCTTCTTATTTATCTTTTGAAGTATAGATAGCTCTCACCTCCTCAGACAGGATGCCCGTTCCTTAAGTTCAGGTACTAATTCGATACAGTTTTGGAATTTTTGAACTTTTGCTAAGAAGAGAGCTTATGTGTCTTTGGGAATAATAGACAACTTTAAGAAGACTTAGACTTCTGATAGCTTTGATATTTTAAAATACATATAATACGGAAGAGTCCTTTTTTTGCCCTAAATTTAATGCATGCAGAGCATAGGACATTTAGAAATATGGTATTAAATGTTCGTGTGACTGGCAAAAGATTCTCTTCCCAGAGGTAATGAAGTGTGGTAAAGAACTTCACCCTGGGGCTAGAATGTCTGGCTTTGCATCCCAGTGCCACCATTAACATTCAACTTACTGTCTCTGAGTTTCATGTCCTTATCTATAAATTGAGGATAATAGAAGTACCTGCTTCCTAGAGTTGTTTTGGTGATTAAGTAAGTTAAATGAAAACTGGTTAAAATAATGCCTGGCTATAGTAAGAACTTGATGAATGTTAGTTGCCACTGTAATAACCACGGCTACCATTCCCTCTCCTAGTGCCTGGTATTCAAATAGTGCTCAGTAAATGTTAGTTAAATGAAGAAATAATTAAGGGAATTAATGAACAAACAGTTGATGTCTAGATTGCTTTCCCATTGCTGTTTATTCAGTATTTGGAGATGTATAAAATGCTATCTATTCGGCACGGTGGGGTGGGCACTCATGGAGCTGTCTTCCAAAGAGGCGTGAGAGAGGAGATTCAGTGATGGCAGCAGCCTACTTTTTAAATATATCCTAGTATCTATTTTGATTTCTCACAAAAATCTTAAAAGATATACATTTTTGTCCCCAGTTTATAGATGAGGAAGCTTCTACTACATAGCATGGCTTCCTTTTTCCATTGAACTTTATCACTACTCCAGCCATTAACTTATACTGCACTGCCTTTTTCATTACTAAGAGCTGTGCCACTTCCAAGATATTAAAGTAAAAAGTGTTTTCTCTTTGACAACAGTCTTCTTACCTTCACCTCCTTCTACCATTTTACTTCTGAACCTTTCTCCTCTCGTTTTGGTCTGAGCTCTACTTCTCCATTTTTAATTTCCGTTTAGTACCTTTCTAGTTTTGTTTATCTCATTCCCCAGTGTAGACCTTGTGGCGGCTGGTTTTTTTTTGTTTTTTTTTTTTTTTTTTTTTTTTTTCCAGAAAGAGTCTCGCTCTGTTGCCTGGGCTAGAGTGCCATGGTTGTCAGCCTAGCTCACAGCAACCTAAAACTCCTGGGTTCAAGGGATCCTCCTGCCTCAACCTCCCAAGTAGCTGGGACTACAGCCATATGCCACCACGCCCAGCTAATTTTTGCTGTTTTTAGTTGTCAGGCTAATTTCTTTCTATTTTTGGTAGAGACGGGGCCTCACGCTTGCTGAGGCTGGTCTCGAGCTCCTGAGCGCAAGCAATCCTCCTGCCTTGGCCTCCCAGAGTACTAGGATTACAGGTGTGAGCCACCACACCTGGCCTGCTTCTTTAACATTGTTTTTGCTATCACCCTTAGAATTTCTTGTCACTGGATGTTTTGTGTTGTATGTAATTCGGGTCTCCATTCCCCAGGGTCCTCATTGTCTGGTTTTTCTGCTTGTAGTACTGTTAGAGGTCACAAAAGTTAGATTATTGTATCTATCACAATTTTAATTTTGTCTAACTTTAATTGGATATCCATTATTATTTAACAGTCTTTGTATTGATTTCTTGTTGATTTCCAATTGCAGCCCCATCATGAAGTCTTTTTTTTTTTATTTTAATTTTTTATATTATTAAAAAAAAAAACAAACAGAGTCTCACTCTGTTGCCCAGGCTAGAGTGCCATGGCATCAGCCTAGCTCACAGCAACCTCAGACTCCTGGGCTCAAGCGATCCTTCTGCCTCAGCCTCCTGAGTAGCTGGGACTACAGGCATGCGCCACCATGCCTGGCTAATTTTTTATATATTTTTAGTTGTCCAGCTAATTTCTTTCTATTTTTAGTAGAGACCGGGGGTCTCACTCTTGCTCAGGCTGGTCTTGAACTCCTGACCTCGAGCAATCCTTCCGCCTTGGCCTCCCAGAGTGCTAGGATTACCGGCGTGAGCCACCACACCCAGCCTCAAAATCTCTTTATTATGTTCGGTATCTAATTACAACCTGTTCTCATCTTCATAGAAAAAGGTCTTTTTTCTTCAATAGTTTTTAAAGATGTCACCTATACTTTACTTCTCTGCTTTGCATATTCCCAAGAAAAAATATTCTTACCCTTTCCCAAGGTTGACACTATACACATACTCTTGACTGCATGATGTTTCCTTTGAGATTGTGTCCTTATTCCTTTACCCTCCAGCAGCCCCCACCATTTTCATGAATTCAGATAAATCTTCTGTGTAGATGACTCTTTTTCCCCTAATTTTTCTATCTCCTTTGATATATAGCTTTAGTCCTACTTTTTTTTCCTTTTGAGTTTTGCCAGTTAGATGTCACACTGGAACTCCACTTCAACATGGCTAAAGACATCTCTTTTCTCCCCAAAACCACGTCTTTATTTGATTTTTGTTTCTGTTAATGACAGCATTATTCTCTGAGCCATTGTTGTATAAAAATTGAAAGTGCTTTTGGGCAATAACTTCTCTTTTTATTTTTAACTATTATGGGTATATAATAGTTGTATATCTTTCTAGCGTACACGTGATGTTTTGATACAGGCATACAATATGACTAAATCAAATCAGGGTAATTGGGCTATTTATCACTTTGGGCATTTATCATTTCTTCGTGTTAGGAACATTACAATTCCACTGTTTTGGTTATTTTAAAGTATACCCTAATTTATAGTTGATTCTGGTCACTTTGTTGTATTATCAATTATTGTTCATTCTATCTAACTATCTAACTATATTTGTGCCCATTAACCATCTCCACTTTATCACCCCTCCCTCCTACCTTTCCCAGTCTCTGGTAACCATCATTCTACTCTCTGTCTCCATGAGATCAATTGTTTTTAATATTTAGCTCCTCCCACATATAAGTGAGAACATATGAGATTTGTCTTTCTGTGCTTGGCTTATTTCATTTAATGTAACATTCCACAGTTCCATCCACGTTGTTGCAAATGGCAGGATTTCATTCTTTTTGTGGCTCTAAAATATTCCATTGTGTATATGTACCATAATTTCTTTTTCCATTCATCTCTTTATGGATAGTTAAGTTGATTCCAAGTCTTGACTATTGTGAATTGTGCTGCAATAAACATGGCAGATATCTTTTTTTCTTTTTTGAGACAGAGTCTCACTCTGTGACCTCGGCTAGAGTGCAGTGGCATTATCCTTGCTCACTGCAACCTCAAACTCCTGGGCTCAAGTGATCCTCTTGCCTGAGCCTCCTGAGTAGCTGTGACTACAGGTGTGTGCCACTGTTCCCAGCTGATTTTTCTATTTTTAGTAGAGATGGGGTCTCACTCTTCCTCAGGCAGGTCTCGAACTCCTGGCCTCAAGCAATCCTCCTGTCTCAGCCTCTCGGTTTGTGTCCATTCAGTACGATACTCGCTGTGGGTCTGTTGGATCTGTTATGTATGGCTTTTATCATGTTGAGGTAAGTTCCTTCTATACCTAATTTTTCGAGAGTTTTTATCTTGAAGGGATGTTGAATTTTATTGAATTGCTTTTTCAGCATCAATTGAAATGATCATATGGTTTTTGTCCTTCATTCTGTTGATACAATGTATCACGTTGATTGATTTGCATGTTGAACCATTCTTGCTTCTGGGATGAATCCCACTTGACGTGATGAATAATCTTTTTAATGTGGAGTTGAATTCGGTTTGCTAGTGTTTCGTTGAGGACCTTTGCATCTATGTTCATCAGAGATATTGGCTTATAGGCTTATAGTTTTCTTTTTTTATTGTGTCTTTGTCTGGTTTTGGTATTGATGATACAGGCCTCATAGAATGAATTTAGGAATATTCCCTTCTCCTTGATTTGTTGTTTTAATTTAAGTAAGATTGGTATTAATTCTCCTTTGAATGCTTGGTAGAATTCAGCAGGGAAGCCATTGGGTCTTGAGCTTTTCTTTGATAGGAGTCTTTTTATTATTGTTTCTATCTTGTTACTTGCTAATGGTTTATTCAAGTTTTGGATTTCTTCCTGGTTCAGTCTTGGTAGGTTGTATGTGTCTTAGGAATTTATCCATTTCTTCTAGGTTTTCCAGTTTATTGGCATATAGTTGATCATAGTAGTCTCTAATGATCCTTTGGGTTTTTGCAGCATCAGTTGTAATGTCTCCTTTTTCATTGCTGATTTTATTTATTTGGGTCTTCTCTCTTTTATTCTTAGTCTGGCTAAAGGTGTGTCAATTTTGTTTATCTTTTTGAAAAATCAACTTTTTGTTTCATTGATCTTTTGTGGTTTTTTGGTTTTAATTTATTTCTGCTCTGATGGTTATTATTTCTTTTCTTCTAATTTTGGTTTTGTTTTACTCCTGTTCTGGTTCTTTGCGATGCACTGTTATGTTGTTTATTTGAAGTTTTCCTGCTTTTTTGTTGTAGGTACTTATTGCTATAAATTCTCCTCTTTATTACTACAGGCTTTGATATGTTTTCATTTTCATTTATTTTGAGAAATTTTTAAATTTCCTTCATAATCTCTTCATTGACCACTGGTCATTTAGGAGAATATTGTTTAATTTCCATGTGTTTGTATGCTTTCCAGTATTCCTCTTGTTATTGATTTCTAGTATTATTCTATTGTGGTCAGAGAAAATATTTGCTATGATTTTAAATTTTTTGAATTTTTTAAGACTTGTTTTGTGGCATAACATATAGTGTATCCTAGAGAATGATCCATGAGCTAAGGAGAAGAATGTTTGTTCTGCAGCTGTTGGATGAAACGTTCTGTAAATATCTATTAGGTCCATTTGATCTACAGTGCAGGTCAGGTCCAATGATTCTTCGTTGATTTTCTGTCTGGATGATCTGTCCAGTGCTGAAAGTGAAGTGTCAACATCTCCAACAATTATTGTTTTGGAGCCCCTCTCTCTCTTTAGTGCTGATTATATTTCCTTGTGTACCTGGGTGCTCTAGTGTTGGATGTATATATAGAACTATTATGTCTTCTTGCTGAATTGACCCCTTTATCATTCTGTAATGATCTTCTTTGTCTCTTCTTACAGTTTTTGTCTAGAAATCTATTTTGTCTCATGGAAGTATAGCTATTCCTGCTCCTTTTTGGTGTCCATTTGCATAGAATATCTTTTTGCATTCCTTTATTTTCATGTCTTTATAGGTATAGGCATAAATTTATAGGTGAAGTGTGTCTCTTGCATATAACATATTTGGCTCTTGTTTTTTAATTCATTCCCTGGATTGCCAGGCAAAGACTCTCACTGTCTTCCTTCACTCTGTGCTGGGCTGCTGGAGTTTGGAGGAGGGGTGATGTGGACACTCCCTTGTGGCCACCAGTGCCGGGTCACACCTGAAGCCAGCCCAGTCTCACTCAAAACCCATGGTGATTGCTGCCTGGCTACCTCTCGTGTTTATTCAAAGCCCAGGGTTTCTTTCTTTAGTCAGCAGGTGGTGAATCCTGCCAGGACTAGGTCCTTCCCTTCAGGGCAACATGTTTCCTCTGGCCCAGGGCAGGTCCAGAAATGCCTTCGAGGAACTAAGATCTAGACTCAGGGGCTTCAGGAATCTGCTTGTTACTTTATTTTACTGTGGCTGAGCTGGTACCCAAGTTGCAAAACAAAGTCCTCTGAACTTTTTCCTTTCCTTTTCCCAAGTAGAAAAAGACTCCCTGAGCCACACTGCCTATAGTTGGGGAGAGCAGGGGACCCAGGAACTGGCTTGGCACCCTCTGCTGACATCTCACTGGGTCATGTGCACCCTAAGCTAACTGGCTCTGAGCCAGTATAGTTGCAGGAATTGCCCAAGGACTGTGGCCTTGGTGGCCTGGCTACCTTAGGAATTTAGTCCAGGCCCCAGGTTCCTTTTTGTTAGCCAGTGGTGGGGCTAGCTGGATCTCCCTGGCCGGGCTGGTCTAAATGCTCCCTCTGTGGGCACTGGCCGAATTCTGCCCTATGCTGTGTTCTCTTGTGCTAGGGTGGCCCTGGGCTTCATTGCAAAGTCTCAAAATCCTTTCCCTGTCTCTCCCCCAGGCACACAGATTCTTTCTCCACCGGGCGTGCTGGCACTGCACTGAGGGAGATAGGGGAGAGGTGGTATAAGTAATACAAGACTTACCTTTCTGCCTCTTCAGTGCCTCGTCCCTTGATATAATGGTAAAACAAGGCAGTATGGTTGCTCATGTGATTTTGGGTTCTTCTGAAGGTTGTTGAATTTCTGAAGTTGTTGAATTTGGTGATCGTGTGGAGGGACAATTGCTAGAGGTTTCTTTTTGGCCATCTTGCCCACCCCACCCCCCACCACCACAGGTGATAACTTCTGACCTGCTAGAGCTGGGAGTTCTTTTATAGAATCACTCACATTTCTCCCCTCACTTTGGCTATCTTTGCTACCACTCTAGTAAAGGTTTTTGTTACATCTTGCCAGCTGTATTTCTGGTCCCTCCTGACTAATATTGCTGAATTTCTCTTCTTCATCTTATAAATAAAAAGCCATCATTAATGATCTTAAGGCATCTTTAACTGTGAAAAACCTTTATTGGTTTACATTTGCTTGTAGGATAAAGTAAAACTTGTTATTTCATCTCCTGTCCCTACATGTACCTGATACTGCACTCAGAAGTCTTTCCTGGTTCCATGCTTATGCTGCTCCCTCCAGGTCCTACAATCCCCAATTCTCAAATATGCCTGTCAGATTTCTTCCAGTCATTCAAGGCCCAGCACATACATTACCTCTTCTTTCCATCCATTTCTTACTACTATAATAAAAAGCAGGCTGGTCATGGTGGCTCATGCCTATAATCCCAGCACTTTGGGAGGCTTAGCTGGGAAGATAGCTTGAGGCCAAGAGTTTGAGACCAGCCTGAATACCATAACTGGACCCCTGTCTCTACTAAAAATTAAAAAAGTAGCTGGGTGTGGTAGCACATACCTGCAGTCCCAGCTGCTCAGAGGTTAATACAGGAGGATCACTTGATGTGAGTCTGAGGTTGCAGTGAGCTATCATTGTGCCACTGCACTGTACCCTCTAGCCCAGGCAACAGAGTGAGATCCTGTCTCAAAAAAAAAAAAAAAAAAAAAAGGCAGTCTCTTATTTTCTTAACCTCTACTGTTCTTTCCACTTTCTTGTAGCCCATGTAACATTCTGCTCTGTAATAATAATTGTAGCAACTATTAATAACATTTGAGCACTTCTTATATGCCTGTGTGCCACAATTATGTAGGTTTTACATGTGTTATCTCTTGTAATAATACAGTATTATATAACTTGTCATCCTTTTGTGATTATAAATTTCATGAGATTAGAGACAGAAACTATCTTACCGATAGTATTTTTCCCATGGCACATGTGCAAAGCCCCAGCAGGCACTGTTCACACTTTTGAATATGTTTTGAGAGGCAGCATATTAAAGTAGAAAAGATTTGGAGGCAGGCTGACCAGGATGTGGGTCTTGAGTCTTTCCTTGTGCTATCTGTATAATCTGGTGTAAGTACTTAATTTCTTTTAAACCTGTTTCCTCATCTTTAGGATTAGATATAAAATCTCAACAAAGTGGTTGTATTAAGATAATATAATATCTCTAATATTATGTCTTGTATATAGAAGGTACTCAACGAATATTAGTTCCATTCTTCCTTCCATTCTCATTAAGTGTTAGTCCATTCATAGCATTTTTTTCTACCTGTCCCCTTTCCTATCTTTCCCCTATTCCTTCTCTCGTCCTATAGTTCCTGCTTTGCTGTGGGTATCGCGAATTGTAATTAGGATAGTCTAAAGATGGCAGAAGACAATTAAAACCTCTGTCCTTCCAACTCCTATGGAGGTTGAGTTTCTAATGGTCATTCTAAACTTGTTGTATATTAGTTTGTGGTATCTTTTCATGTCTTTACATCCAGCCAAATTAGGAAGCTCCTTGAAGGTGGGAGGCCAGAGGGGCTGCTGTGCTTCTTAATCCCCTCCTTTTAGGCTGTAAGAGGTGTGCAGGAGATACTTGATGACACTGATTAATGGAGGGGAACCTTTCAGATTCTTTATTTACTCTATAAGCTTTAGTACAAACTAAATGCTGAGAGATTGTCAAGCAAGGGAGTGATTACTGGAAGAATGTTACATCCTGTAGGTTTTTTTAAGTATCTTATATTTTGCAAGTATAATGAATTACAGCAGCTTGTCTGGGTATCATACAGGTGTAAAAATCAGTTTTATAAACTTGAGTAAGTTTGGACTCATTTTAGAAAAAACTCTTGCAGGCCCTGAATGCCATTGTGAAAGTGAAGGATTATATATCATAATGTTTAATGCGGGCAAACCCAAAGCCAGATATAAATTTCTTAGGTTTAAAATCTTACAGAAGCCAGGCACAAAGGCTCAAGCCTATAATTCCAGCACTTTGGGAGGCTGAGGCAGAAGGATAGCTTGAGGCCAGGAGTTTAAGACCAGCCTGGGCAACACAGAGAGACTTTATCTCTACAAAAAAAAAAAAAAAAAAAAAAAAATAGCACATTGACTGCCATACTAGAAAACAAATTTTTTTCCTTAGGGCCATGGTGTTTTATTACAAAGATAGAAGAAAAACTTCGAAAATAAAAGGGTCCTTTCTAATTTAATGAAAATTTTATTATTTTTTTATTGTTTTCTGTGAGCGAGTAATATGCAATTTGAAAAATAGTTCTCATGGCTCCCAAGGTGAAGAGACGTGTGAGTTACATATGCTCACAAGGCCCTGGGCCCCAAACTAGCATGAGTTAAATATAACTCACATGGCAGTTAATATGTTAACCAGGCATAGTGGCTTGCAATTGCTGTCCCAGCTACTCAGGAGGCTGAGGTGTAGGATCACTTGAGCCCAGGAGTTTGAGCTTGCAGTGAGCTGTGGTGATGCCACTGCACTCTAGTCTGGGCCACAGAATGAGACCCTGCCTCTAAAGATAGATAGATAGATAGATAGAGATAAATAAAATCTTAAAGAACCATACATCTGAACGAATTAAATGCAAACATAACACAAAGCAATAAAATCTAAATTATCATTAATTTAATGTGATGAATGGTATTGTCTTGCTGAAAGTGGGTTTCTACTTACAATGTGAAAATGGTGCTGACCATTGGGGTATAAATTCTTTTTAAGTTTGGCATGTATACGCTATTGTGTGCAATATCATGACTCTATCATCTTGCTACTTTTCCCTATCATAATTACTAGGAAATCTTCACTTGTACAGCACATGCCATGGGATCATTCGGGCTTTACTTCATGTAGATATGTCATTTACATGGTCAATGTCACTTTTGTGACAAGTAGTACATGGTGCCAAATTGACTATAAATACAAGCATGGGCAATGAACTTGGTAGCACTTGGTTTTCAGGTTGTTACTGAGCTGATTTAGTGTGTGGTTATAGACTATCAGAAATGAAAACATGAAAGACTGTTGTGAAGACTTCAATCCCAGTTTGAAGATGCTCATGTAGATGTTTGAGTGGTATTAGATCTTTAATTTTTTTAGTGTTATGCTATAAGTGAGTTAATATTTAAAAAATTTAAACTAACTGGCTTCTTCGATTATTCTTTGTGCCAAGAAATTGGGCTTTAATTGTCCTCATATGTATAGTTTTTGTAGGCTACTGTAGACTGTATCTTCAGTGGTTATTGAATTGGAATTTCATTGCTACCATCCTATAATTTCATAATTTTTGGCCTTCACTGGCTTTGATCTCAAGCCCCAAGAGAGAAAGCACATGATACCTTGTATGGGAATGTGGCTGAGGGGAACAGAGAGAGCTGGTGCAAACCTCACCAGAAATACCATTGAATCCGTGGGTAAAACAGCAGTACAGAGAAAGGAGATGTGGTAGACCTGCAGATTATTATTGAGGCTAGAGAAACAACAGAACCATTGTGAAGCCTTTTTTTCCAAAAGAAGATACTCAGGTATGATAATTACATGTCTGGCCAACTTTTGTTATAGACAAACACAATTTAGTATTTAAGATACAATTTAGGAGAGTAGCTGAAAAGTTAATCTTTAGTATTGAGATGCCTTGATTGCACCTTCATTAACTGTAATGGCTTATGTGTCTAACTGGGTAACTAAGATTAATAGAAATCTTTTGAGTGTTTTTCTTGATTGTGTTAACCCACTTTGTTGAAGAATAGCTTTTTGAACATACTTTTCAATTTCAATATGTAAACATTTGTTTACTTCAATTGTATTGTTTCCCTGGACTCATTAGATTTTATTTGTATCATGTAGAAAAATAGGTATGTTTTGTTTTTCTCCCTTGAAGCCCTTTGTTTCCCAAAGGAAATGATTGCAATGTAGGTGTGTCACCACTTGGTAGGTGGTATGGAGAAGTAGCCAGTTACTGGGGTTTCCCATAACAAAGGAGGATTCCCTTAAGGGCTGTTGCCAGTGTCCTTGCTATTACTGAGGGCAGATGAATTTCTGGCTCCTAAACTAGGATTCTGTGGTTCATTTTTCTTATGAATTGTGTTGTACTAGTGATGGCTTATCTATCTTGGACTCTTGGGAAACAGCTAAGAACAGATGGTCCATATTTTTAAATAGCTAAAGGTTATTCATTTAACTGCTAGAAATTTATTTTAACTGTGTATTTTTATGGAAATCTTATGTTTTTCTGTCTTTTCTTAATAAAAATAAAGTTTCAAAACATTTTAAATAGTGCATGCTCAATTCAGAACATATAGAGCATACAGAAAAGTTATTTATTTGGTAAATATTTATTGAGCGCTTACTACGTTCCATTCACTATACTAGTTGTAGAAGAGATAACTGAATAAAGCTATACATAGACCTTGCCTTTATGGAGCTGAGTCTAGTATAAAGAAGAAAATAAGTATCATAATAAGGATTGAATTTTTTAAAAACTGTGATAAAATAATGATAAAAGTAACACAAGCATCTAAAACATTTTAAACTGTGTAGAAGTATATAAAATTAAGTAATAGCTTTTCCCATACACTTTTTTCTAGAGAGAAACATGTATTTCTCATTTATTAACTTCCTAATCCTGATGTCAAGTTATAGTGCATAAAAGATGGAACATTTAAAATGAAGGGTAATTAGACAATACAAAGCATTTTCACTCATCTTGTGGCAAGGAGCTGTGCATTTCTAATCAAATTTGGCAACTCAAGTGTTTTCAATGAAATCTGTGAGTTGTTTCAGAATAAAGTTAAGTGATGAAGTATGTTACCTGCAAAAATCAGGGCAATAGTGCCTATCTAATATCATTTTGAAAATTAAATGGTGCTAAAAGGCTCATTAAAAAAACAAAAGCAAAAAAACTGGTGGCTTATGCCCTCAATCCTAGCACTTTGGGAGGCTGAGGTGGGAGGATCACTGGAGCCTAGGAGTTTGAGACCAGCCTGAGCAACACAGACTCCCATCTCTACAAAAAATAGAAAAATTTGTTGGGCATGGTGGTGCATGCCTGTAGTCCCAGCTACTTGGGAGGCTGAGAAAGGATTGCTTGAGTCCAGGCATTTGAGGTTGCAGTGAGCTATGACAATGCCACTGTACTCTAGCCCAGACAGCAGAGTGAGACCCTGCCTCAAAAAGAAAAAAGAAAGAAAGAAAAACTTCAGCTTCCTCTCTCTCCACTTTCTCTGTTCTGCCTCCCAGACTAGCCATTTTCAACTTTTTAAAGCAGTTTATTGTGCTGTTTTCATACCACAGTACCTGACATTTCATTCATTCAACAGACACTTATTAAGTACCTAATACAGTCCCTGTGTGAGGAGATACTAAAGATATAGTGGTCAACAAGACATGGTGAAATTGTGTAGAGGATGTTCATTCCTATCCTTGAACCAAATATTTCTTTCTGTTGGATAATGCATTGAAAGTTGCAAACAGTTAACAAACTTTTGGAACATGGTGACTTTGATCATAAGAAAGAGACTGCTTCTAACATATGCCAAGTTGTGTATTTATTCCATCTGGCCAAAGATTCTACATGAAAATTTATTGGCTGACTTTAGTGTTGAGACTTCTCAGAACCTGTCAGGCAAAATAGTGACTATCCTGACGGTTGTCTTTTAGTGTTATCTGATTTAGTCATTTGTTCTGAGTTGCTAAGCAAATACCTAGGGAAAATACGACTTGACTTCAGACAAACAAACAATTTTTTTAGAGCAATTCATGGCAAAATTAAGCAGAAGGTACAGAGATTTCTCCTATACCCCCTGCCCACGCACATCTGGCCTCCCCTATTATCAGCATCCCCTACCAGAGTGGTACATTTGTTATAATTAATGAACCTACAGTGACATGTCATTATCACCCAAAGTCCATAGTTTACATTAGAGTTCACTTGTGGTGTTGTCTGTGGGTTTGGGAAAATTTATAATAACATTTATCCACCATTATAATATCATACATAGTGGTTTCACTACCCTAAAAATTCAGTGTGCTCCACCTATTCATCCTTTGCTCCACGCTAATCCTTGGCAACCACTGAACTTTTTAACATCTCCATAGTTTTGCCCTTTCCATAATGTCATATAGTTGTCTTCACACAGTATTAAATATGTAGACTTTTCAGATGGGCTTCTTTCACTTAGTAATATGCATTTAAGTTTCCTTTTTATGGCTTGATAACTCATTTCTTTTTAGTGATGAGTAATATTCTGTTGTCTGGATATACCACAGTTTATCAGTTCACCTACCAGAAGACATCTTGGTCACTTCCAAGTTTTGGCAATTATGAATGAAGTTGCTATAAACATTGTATACAGTTGTTCACGTGGATATATGTTTTCAACTCCTTTGGGTAAATATAATACCGAGGAGTGCTATTGCTGGATCTCATGGTAAGACTATGTTTAGTTTTGTAAGAAAACACTAAACCACTAAAGTGGCTGTACCATTTTCCATTACCATCAGCAACGAATGAGATTTCCTGTTGTTCCACATCCTCGTCAGCATTTGGTGTTGGCAATGTTCTGGATTTTGGCCATTCTATTAGCTATTAGCTATGTAGTTAACTCATTTTAATTTGTATTTCTTTGATGACATGATGTGGAACATCTTTTTATATGCTTATCTTATGCTCTTTGTATAATTTAGATAACAATCCGTTATCAGATACATCAGATATGTCTTTTGCAAATATTTCTTGCAGCTTGAGTTTTCTGTTTTTATTGTCTCTCTCTCTTTTTTTTTTTTTGGAGACAGAGTCTTGCTCTGTTACCCGGGCTAGAGTGCAGTGGCATCAGCCTAGCTCACAGCAACCTCAAACTCGTGGGCTCAAGCAATCCTTCTGCCTCAGCCTCCCAAGTAGGTGGGACTACAGGCATGCACTACCATGCCCGGCTAATTTTTAGTTGTCTGGCTAATTTCTATTTTTTTTTAGTAGAGACAGGGTCTCGCTTTTGCTCAGGCTGGTCTGGAACTCCTGAGCTGAAGCGGTCCTCCTGCCTCAGCTTCCCAGAGTGTTAGGATTATAGGCATGAGCCACCACGCCTGGCCTCTTTTTATTCTCTTTATAGGTCATTCACCCAGCAGAAAATGAATTTTAGTCTATCAATTCTTTGTTTCATGGATTGTGCCTTTGGTGTTGTATCTAGAAAGTGATTGCCAAATCCGAGATTATCTTGATTTTTCTCTGATGTTATCTTCTAGGAGTTTTATAGTTTTGCATTTTACATTTAGGTCTGTGATCCATTTTGAGTTAACTTCTATGAGTGAGTATAAGGTCTGTGTCTAGATTTGTTATTTTTGCCTGTGAATGTCGCGTTGTCCCAGCAGCATTTGTTGAAAAGATTGTATTTCTCTATTGTCTTTCTTTTGCTTCTTTGTCAAAAATCAGTTGACTGTATTTATGTGGGTCTCTTTCTGGGCTCTGTATTCTGTTCCACTGATCTGTTTCTCTGTTCTTTCACCAGTACCACATTGTATTGATTATTGTAGCTTTATAGTAAGTTTTGAAGTTGGGAAATGTTATTTCTCCATCTTTGTTTTTATCTTTTAATATTGTGTTGGATATTCTTGTTCTTTTGCTTCTCCACTTAAACTTTAGTATCAGTTTATTGATAACCACCAAATAATTTGCAGTGATTTCAATTGAGATGGCTTTGATCTGTAGATAAGGTTGGGAAGAACTGACATCTTGATAATACTGAGTCGTCTTATTCTTGAACATGGACTATCGCTCCATTTATTTAGTTCTTTTAAATTTCATTTTTCAGAATTTTGTAGTTTTCTTCATATAGATCTTGTACATATTTTGTTACATTTATATGATTTCAAATTCCACTTATTAATTCCTGGCATATAGGAAAACAGTTGACTTTTGTATATTAACTTTGTATCCTACAACCTTGTTATAATCACTTATAAGTTCCAGGAATTTTTTTGTCTCTTCTTTCCAATTTTCTATACTGACAACTATGTCATCTACAAAAACAGTTTTATTTCTTCCCAATCATTATAACTCTTATTTTCCTTTCTTACTGCATTAGCTAGAATTTCCAGGACAGTGTTGAAAAGTAGTGGTGAGAGGAAATATCTTTGCCTTGTTCCTGATCTTAATGAGAAAGCTTCTAGTTTCTCACTATTAAGTTTGATGTTAGATGTAGGCATTCTGAAGATATTCTTTATCATGTTGGAGAAGTTCCCCTCTCTTTCTAGTTTACTGTTTTTATCAAAAATGGGAGTTAGATTTTGTTAATTTTTTTCTGCATCTATTAATATCATATGATTTTTTTCTTCTTTATCTTGTTGACATGGGGGACTATGTTAATAGATTTTCAAATATTGAACCAGCCTTGCATACCTGGGATAAATCCTACTTGGTTGTCATGAATAATTCTTTTTATACATTGTTGGATTTGATTTGCTAATATTTTGTTGAAGATCTTGGTATCTATATTTATGAAAGATAATGGTCTATAGTTTTATTTTCTTGTAATGTCTTTCTCTGGTTTTGGTATTGGGGTAATGCTATCTTCATAGGATGAGTTGGGAAGTATTCCCTAGCTCCTTCTGTTTTCTGAAAGAGACGATAAACAATTGGTGTAATTTCTTCCTTAAATGTTTGGTAGAGCTCATCACTGAACCCATCTGGGCCTGGTGCTTTGTTTTATTATTTATTGATTATTATTATAATTATCGATTCAGCCTCTTTAATAAGTATAGGCCTGTTCACATTGCCTTTTTATTCTTTTGTGAATTTTGGCAGATTATGTCTTTCAAGGGAGTAGGCCATTTAGGTTATCAAATTTATGGGTATGGAGTTGTTTATAATAGTCTGCTATTATCCTTTTAATGTCCATGGAATCTGTAGTGATAGCCTCATTTTTTTTATTTTTTTTTATTTTTTATTTCAGCATATTATGGGGGTACAGATGTTTAGGTTACGTATGTTGCCCTTACCTCCCCTACCCTCTAAGTCCGAGTTTCTAGCATGTCCATCTCTCGGATGGTGCGCATTGTACTCTTTGTGTATGCCTATACCCGTCCCCTCCTCCCCCTCCCCCCTGCCCGACATCCAATAGATGTTATTCTTATATGTACGTGTATGTGTTGATCAGTTAATACCAATTTGATGGTAAGTACATGTGGTGCTTGTTTTTCCATTCTTGGGATACTTCACTTAGTGGAATGTGTTCCAGCTCTATCCAGGAGAATACAAGAGGTGCTATGTCACCATTGTTTCTTAAAGCCGAATAGTACTCCATGGTATACATATACCACATTTTATTAATCCACTCATGTA
>RJWJ010000911.1:63848-164280 GCA_004363605.1 Indri indri
AGAATGCATTCCAGCTCTATCCAGGAGTATACAAGACGTGCTTTATCACCATTGTTTCTTAAAGCTGAATAGTACTCCATGGTATACATATACCACATTTTATTGATCCACTCATGTATTGATGGACACTTGGGTTGTTTCCACATCTTTGCAATTGTGAATTGTGCTGCTATAAACATTCGGGTGCAGGTGTCTTTCTTATAGAGTATCATTTGATCTTTTGGGTAGATGCCCAGTAATGGGATTGCTGGATCGAATGGTACTTCTACTTGTATCTCTTTAAGGTATCTCCATATTGCTTTCCACAGAGGTTGCACTAGTTTGCAGTCCCACCAGCAGTGTATGAGTGTTCCTATCTTTCCGCATCCACGCCAACATTTATTGTTTTGGGACTTTTTGATAAAGGCCAGTCTCACTGGAGATAAGTGATATCTCATTGTGGTTTTGATTTGCATTTCCCTGATGATTAGAGATGTTGAGCATTTTTTCATATGTTTTTTGGCCATTATTCTGTCTTCTTCTGAAAAGTTTCTGTTCATGTCCTTTTCTCACTTTTTGATAGGGTTGTTTGATTTTTTCTTGTTGATTTTCCTGAGTTCTAAGTAGATTCTAGTTATCAGCCCTTTATTGGATCTGTAGCGTGCAAAAATTTTCTCCCATTCTGTAGGTTGTCTGTTTGCTCTTGTGACAGTTTATTTGGCTGTGCAGAAGCTTTTTAATTTGATCAGGTCCCATTTATTTATTTTGGTTGTTGTGATTGCCTTTGGGGTCTTCTTCATAAATTCTTTGCCTAGGCCAATGTCTAGAAGAGTATTTCCAACATCTTCCTCTAGAATTCTAATAGTTTCACTCCTCAGGTTTAAGTCTGTTACCCAGCGTGAGTTGATTTTTGTGAGAGGTGAAAGGTGTGGATCCTGGTTCAGTCTTCTACATGAGGCTATCCAGTTTTCCCAGTACCATTTATTGAATAAGGATTCTTTTCCCCAGTGTATGTTTTTGTCTACTTTGTCAAAGATTAGGTACCCATTTTCTTTCTGATATTAGTAATTCTTGTCTCTTGTCTGTCTCTCTCTTCTCTGTCTCTTATTTTAGAGAGGTCTTGTTCTGTTGCCTAGGCTGGAGTGCAGTGGTGTGATCATGGCTCACTTCAGCCTTGAACTCCTGGATCCAAGTGATCCTCCTGCCTCAGTCTTCTTAGTAGCTGGCATTACAAGTGTGTGCCACCACACTTGGCTAATTTTTTCTTAATTTTTAAGAGACAGTCTCCCAAAGTTGGTCTTGAATTTCTGGCCTTTAGTGATCCTACCACCTCATCCTCCCAAGTTGCTGGGATTACAGATGCGAGCCACAGTGCCCATACTCCTCTCCCCCTTTTTAAGTTAGCCTGTTCAGAAGCTTATCAATGTTATTGATGTTTTCAAAGAACCACCTTTTGGTTTTGTTGGTTTTCTGTTGATTTCCTGTTTCTAGTTTCATTGATTTCTGCTCTAATTTTTATCATTTCTTTTCTTTTTCTTTTTTATTAAAAGATGAGGTCTTGCTAGTTGCCCAGGCTGGAGTGCAGTGGCTATTCACAGGTGTGACCATAGTGCCCTACAGCTTCAAACTCCTGGGCTCAAGTGAGCTTCTTATCTTAGCCTCCTGAGTAGTTGGGAGTACAGGTATGCACCACTGTGCCCAGCTCCTGTTATTTTTTTTTCTGCTTACGTTGGCTTTACTCTTTCTGGATACTGAAGGTGGAAGATTAGATGATAGATTTTATTTATTTTGTTTTAAAAATTTTTTTGTAGCGATGGGGTCTTGCTTTGTTGCTCAGGCTGGTCTTAAACTCTTGGGCTCAAGTGAACCTCCCACCTTGGCCTCCCAAAGTGCTTGGATTATAGGCATGAGCCACTGCACCTAGCTAGATGATTGATTTTAGATGTTTCTTCTATTATAACACATGCATTCAATGCTATAAATTTCCCTAAGTACTGCTTTCACTATATGCCAAAAATATAAGTTGTGTTTTCATTTTCATTTAGTTGGAAATATTTTAAAATTTCTCTTGGGATTTCTTCTTAGACCCATGTGTTATTTAGAAATGTGTTGTTTTAATCTCTACATATTTTGGGATTTTTCCAGCTATCTTTCTGTTATTGAATTCTTGTTTAATTAATTCCATTGTGGTCTGAGAGCAGATGGTGTATGATTTCTATTCTTTTAATTTTGTTTAGGTGTGTTTTATGGCCCAGAATGTAGTGCATCTTGGCAAATGGTCCATGTGAACTTGAGAAGAATGTGTAACCTGCTATTGTTGGGTGAAGCAGTTTATAGAAATCTATTATATTCAGTTGATAGATGGTGGTGAATTCAATAATGTGCTTATTCATTTTCTGCCTGCTGGATATTTGCATTTCTGATAGATGGGTATTGAAGTCTCCAACTATAATACTGGACTCATCTATTTCTTCATGCAGTTCTACCAGTTTTTGCCTTACATCTTTTGATGTTCTACTGTTAAGCACACACATATTAAGGATGTTATGTCTTCTGAGGAAATTGACCCCTTTATCATAATGTCATGCCTCTCTGTGTCCCTGATAACTTTCCTTTCTGTGAAGTCTACTTTGTCTGAAATCAGTGTAGTAGTTACTATCACTTTCCTTTGATTAGTGTTAGCATGGTATGTCTTCATTTATTTTTAATCTAATAAGGTTATTAAGTAAGAAATGTCGATTTCCTTAAGTACTAAGTTAGACAGTTGATATCTCTGACATTTCACTTTGACACTTCTTGTTTTATTTTTATTGGGAAGATACATCCTCATTCTTTCAAATGAATGATTTGGCTTGTGTTTTTTTTTTTAGAGCAATTTTTGTGAAACCATGGGTTAAGTCAAAAATGAGCGTTATTTTCCAATATGAGTTCCTTCGTGGAATCAATGCAGCTCAGACAGCTCAAAATATCAATGAAGTGTTTGGGAAGGATGTGGCTAATGAACACACAGTACATAGATGGCTTGAGAAGTTCTGTTCTGGTGATTTTAATCTTGAAAATGAGCCACGGGGGCGACCTGAGACAAAGGTGGATAATGATGAGCTGAAAGCTGTAGTGGAAGTGAATCCATCTCAATCTATGGGTGAATTAGCAGCAAGGTTTGACATTACTTTTGCAACAATATTGGACAATTTGAAACAAATGGGCAAGGTGAAGATGCTAGATAGAAGGGTTCTGTATGAATTAAATGAGCATCAGACTAGAAATCGTCTCAAAGCTTGCCTTTCTTTGCTGTCATGACATAAAGGCAAACCATTTCTCTACCGTATTGTTACTTGTGATAAAATATGGATTATTTTTGACAATTGCAAGGGTTTGGTGCAATACTTGGATAGAGATGAAGTGCCAAAACACAGTCTAAAACTGAATATTCATCAAGAAAAGCTAATGATGTCTGTTTGGTTGTCCAGCACTGGTATGGTCCACTACAGCTTCATGAAACCTGGTCAATTGATTACAGCGGATGTCTGCTGCAACCAATTGGACGAAATGGTGAAGATGCTTGTGATTAAGCAGCAAGATGGGTTAATAGACACAGATAAATCCTCTTGCAAGGCAACACATGACCACATGTCACACAAACAACGCCGCTCAAACTATAAAAGCTGGACTTGGAAACACTCTGTCATCCACTGTATTTACCAGACCTTCTACCACTGACTACCACTTCTTCCAGGCTTTGAAAAGCCTGGAAAAATATTCCAATGCAAAAATATTCACATCGAAAAATATTCAATTCTCAACAAGCTGTGGAAAACGCCTTTCACAATTTCATCATCACTCGCTCTCCAGGCTTCGGCATAAGAAGCTACAATTAAGATGGCAAAACTGTGTCGATAGTTTAGGCACATACTTTGATTAATTGTACTGCTTCTTGTTTGAGATATAATAAACTACACTTTTGATTCAAAATCGGACATTTCCTATTTGATGACCTAATATATGTCTTTATATTTAAAGTAGGTTTCTTGTAGACAACGTATGGTTGGGTCTTGTGTATTTCGATTCACTCTGATAATGTCTGCCTCCTAATTGGTGCATTTATACTACTGATGGTCAAAATGATTACTCATACAATTGGATTAATGTCTACCATATTTGTTTCTGTTTTCTATTGGATGCCCTTATTCTTTGTTTTAATTTTTCTCTTATGCTCTTTTTCTGTTTTTTTGTGGTTTTAATTGAACATTTTGTGAGATGTCATTTTCTCCCCTTTCTTAGAGTATCAGTTGTACTTCATTTTTTTTCTCTTTTTTTTCTCTCTTTTCTTTTATACTTTTTAAAAAATTCCTTATATCGTTTGCGTTATACATTTACAACTATTCCAAGTACACTTTCAAATAACACAGTTGTCCCTTGAACATGGGTTTGAACTGTGCAGGTCCACTTATACACTGATCATCTTCTGCCTCTGCCACACCTGAGACAACAAGACCATCCCCACCCCCCTTCTACTCATTGTGAAGACAAGGAGGGTGAAGATCTTTTTTAAGATAAGGGGTCTCACTCTGTCACCTACGCTGGAGTGCAGTAATGCAATCCTAGCTCACTGTAGCCTCGAACTTCTGGCTGCAATAATCATCTCACCTCAGCCATCCAAGTATCTAGAACTACAGGTACATGCCACCATGCACAGTTAATTTTTTAATTTTTTGTAGAGATGAGATCTCATTATGTTTCTCAGGCTGGTCTCCAACTTCTGGCCTCAAGTGATCCTCCTGCCTCAGCCTTGCAAAGTGCTAGGATTATAGGCGGGTGCTATTGCACCTGGTGGTATAAAGATCTTTATGATGATCTACTTCCACTTAATGAATAGTAAGTTTTCTATTATTTTCTATTCCTTATGATTTTCTTAATAACATTTTCTTTTGTCTAGCTTACTTTATTACACAAAGTATATAATGCATACAACATACAACATATGTGTTAATTGACTGTTTATGTTATTGGTAAGGCCCTGGTCAATAGCTTCCTATTAGTAGTTAAGTTTTGGGGCAGTCAAAAGTTAAATGTGGATTTTCTACTACATGGGCGGGTCACTACCCCTAACTACCGTGTCATTCAAGGGTCAACTCTATACTGTTTCACAAGTAGTGTATCTTATAATAACAGAACAATTCTACTTCCTCCCTCCCATCTCTTGTACCATTGCTGTCATTCACTTCATTTATTATATGTGTACATTAGCATACATCAGCATATATACAAACACATACAAATGGAATATATTGTTGCTATTATTTTGAACAAACTGTTATCTATTAGATCAATTAAGAATAGGAAAAATAAAAGTTTTTATTTTACCTTTATTTCTTCCTTCTCTGAAGCTCTTTCTTTATGTAGATCTGAGTTTCTGATCATTTTTCTTCTCTCAAAAGAACTTCCTTCAACGTGTCTTGCAAGGCAGGTCTACTGAAAACAAATTCCCTCAAATTTTTGTTTGTCAGAGTCAGCCTTTATTTCTCCTTCACTTTTTTAAATTTTAGAGATAGAGTCTTGCTCTGTCACCCAGGCTGCTGTGCAGAGGCACACTCATAACTCACTGTAGCATCTCACTCCTGGGCTCAAGCAATCCTTCCACTACAGTCTCCTAGGTAGCTAGGACTACAGGTGCACACCATCATGGCCAGCTAATTTTTAAAATTTCTTTGTAGAGACGAGGTCTTGCTGTGCTCCCCAAGCTAGTCTCAAACTCTTGGTCTCAAGCAATCCTCCTGCCTTGGCCTCCCAATATGTTGGGATTGTAGGTGTGAGTCACTGTGCTGGCCCTCTCCTTTGCTTTTGAAGGATAATTTACCAGGGTATGGAATTCTAGGGGTTTTTTTTTTCTTTTTTCTCTCAGTACTTTAAATATTTCACTCCATTCTTTCCTTGCTAGCATAGTTTCTGAGAAGATAATCAGGTGTAATTTTAATATTTTTTCTCCTCTTTAGGTAAGTTGTGTCCCCCTCCCCCCCACACTGGTTTCTTTCAGGATTTTTTCTGTATCTTTGATTTTCAATAGTTTGAATATGATATGCCTAGGTGTAATTTTTCTGGCATTTATCCTACATGGTATTTTTCGAGCTCTTTCTTGATTGGTGCTTTGATATCTCAAATTAATTTGCAGAAATTCTTGGTCATTATTTCAAAATTTTCTTCCATTCTTTTCTGTTTCTTCTTCTGGTATTTCCGTTATGCATAGTTATACCTTTTGTAGTTGTGCCACAGTTCTTGGATATTCTGTTCTCCCTGCCCCCCACCCTTCCAGTCTTTTTTCTCTTTGCTTTTCAGTTTTGGAGGTGTTTATTGAGATATCCTCAAGCTCAGAGATTCTTTACTCAGCTGTGCCAGTCTGCTAATTAGTCCACCAAAAAGATTCTTCCTTTCTGCTGCAGTATTTTTGATCTCTAGCATTTCTTTTTGATTCTTTCTTAGAATTTACATCTCTCTGCTTACACTGCCCATCTGTTCTTGCGTGTTTTCTACTTCGTCCATTAGAGCCTTTAGGATAGTAATCATAGTTAAAGTTTTAAGTTCCTGGTTTGATGATTTCAGTATCCCTGCTATTTGAGTCTAGTTTTGATGCTTTCTGTGTCTCTTCAAGCTGTGCTTTTTCCTGTTTAGTATGTCTTGTGATTTTTTTTTTTCTTGATAACTAGATGTGATGTATTGGGTTAAAGAAACTGCTGTAAATTGTCCTTCAGTAATGTGGTAAGGTGTGGTTGGAGGGGGAACATTCTGTAGCCCTATGGTTAGGTCTCAGTCTTTTAGTGAACTTTGTAAACTTCACATGTGTTTCTCAAATCTTTCACTGCCCTCACCCCTGCCCACCCCGTAGGTGGGACAGGATGGCTAAAAATGGCTGAAAGTTGGGTATTTACCTTCTCCCACATGGAAGGCTAGAGGGGAAGCATGAGGAGATTTTTTTCCCCAATATTCACTGTGATGTCCTTGTACAGTTCCTGGAGGTAAAACAAAAGTGTGGTTTGCCCTTCACACCCCACCCCCCATGATTGGGTGTCCCTGGAGTTTATATCTCTCAGATTTGTCCACACTGAGCCTCCAGCAATTTTTCAATTACAGATCAGGTATCCTTACCTGGGTGCTGGTTCCCATGGAGGTTGCTGCTTGTGAATTTTTTGCTCAGGTAAGTTGTGATTCTCTGTATTTGCCTGTTTGTCTCCTAATTTTGGGGGCAGCAGTTTGTCCTGTGACCTCACTTTTCTTATAGATCTAATAAGAGTTGTAGATTTTTAAATTTGTTCAACATGTTGCTTGTTGTTAGGAGAGAGTGGTGACTTCTAAGCTTCTTGTATACCACACTGGAAACCTAAAGTATCACCTGATTTGATTTTTATGTTTTTGCAGCTTTTTTCTTTCTGGTGCTGCCCAACAACAGCAATTTGAAAGTATTTATCATTTATTTCTGAGGTGACATTAGAGCAGAATGTGATTTCTAGGTAAATATTACTGGACTATTATAATTTCTAGCAGCAGTAATATTTTTGAGAGTAGTACATGAACTTTGTATAGTTAAAATTTTCTTTTCATCTTAATAGGTAATAGGTATGGCCTATTTTTTTCTTAACAAACTTCTTGCCATTTTACTACCCCCCCAAAAAACTCAGGGCTTTGATTTTTTTATCATTTTGTTTTTTATACTTCTTAATTATGATGTCCTATTCTTCCTTTATCCTAAATACCCACCACAAAAAGGTAGTAATTTAATCACTTAAGCTTTAGTTATGTAGTTGAAATATAAGTATTGAAGACCCTTCTGATCAGAAATCACTCATCATATGAATTTTAGGCACTGGTCACTTAACTTTCTTTTGAAACAACTTGTAGATTTCTTTAACAATATTTGAGTTGTCAAATTTAGTTTTAGCTTCTTGGCACAATATGGGTTATGTTGCTTTGTGTAATTGCTTTTCATTTCCAGTGCTCTATCTTTTATGCACACTAACTTTATAGGAGGATTAGGAAGATGAGAGCTATATGTCTACAACAAATAGCTATCTCTAGTATTAAAGTGTGACAACGTAGATGTTGGACTGGAGCTGAGACCTCTTTAAATATGTAATTGTAACAGAGTTTTTTAATATACAGCTAAGGAAAATTCAATATTATTGTTAGGAAGCTATCATAGATCATATTCCCTACTACCTTTATCCTTAATTTCCATACTTGTCTATCAATAAAAAACTAATGATAATTGAGTTCACTAAATTTTCACTAAGACTTAATTAATTTATACTATACTGTCAAAAGTGGCAATACATTAGAATTTGAAACTACTGACCTCTGATGCTGGTTATGGGAGATTGGAAGGACACTTTTTTTAAAAAGTCTGACACTTTGCTAGGCACTAAGTACAATATCCTTGACCTTGTAGGTCTTCCTGTCTAATTGGGAAGATTAGATATAACACATGAAATAACTGGTAAGCAGGAATTATATAAATATTATGTCTCTTACAGGGTCAAACAGTACAGTGCACAGATAGGTTTAGAGATGTAGGCTTTTTTTTCCTGGCTTAGAGAGCCATTTGATCAGCTAGTAAGGATTAAGTCTCTAGGGCTATCTAGGCATAACAATAACTGCTAGAAAAGCAGATATTAAAGGAAAATTTTAAAGGGTATTAGTGAAGGTTAGATGTTGACTGTGTCCATTTGACAGCATTAATGTATTTTTTTCTCCGTCACTGTTTATAGTTTCTTGATATTCATTAGAGCATTGATATTTATTTTCAGAATCTTATACCATAGGAAATCCATTATTGAGCACTTAATATATTTCAGGCATTCTGCTAAATACCGATGATATAGTGCTGAACAGAGTAGATCCCCACTTCATTAAACTTACAGTCTAGTGGGGAAGATTAATGTTAATCAAAGAACAAAACAGTAGACAGAAAGCAGGGCAGTGGTTGGTAGGATTGACTACAGAGGGGCATGAAGAAGTTCTGGGATAATAGAAATAATCTTTCTTAATTGTGGTAGTTTCATGTGTGCATACATTTGTCAAAGCATATTGTACATTTAAAATGGATGCATTTTATCACATGTAAATTATGGTTCAATAAAGTTGATTAAAAATAATAACTCAAGCTGGACAAGGTTGTACATGCATATAGTCCCAGCTATTCAGGAGGCTGAGGTGGGAGGATTGCTTGAGTCTAGGAGTTCGAGGAGTTCAGCCTGACAACATAGTGAGAACTCCCATCTCTTTAAAAAAAAAAAAAAAAAAAAAAGGAAGAATAACTGAAATAAATGTAAAATTATAGCTGTGGTAAGTTCCACAAAGGAGTGCTACATATACTATGACAACATATAGTAGGAAGAATTGACATTGGCAGGGAGGAAATAATGATTAGTACAAGTAAATTATGTGAAGCACGGGTATTGGTGTTAAGGGGACTGTAAAAGACAGAGGTTGGAAAGTCCTTGGTAAATTAAAGGAGCTTGAAAAAGGCAATTTCGTAGAAAGCAGCAAATAGGGAGTGTAAGGTAAAAGATGGAGCTAAGAGGTAGGTAGGACTAAACCTTGTAGATCATTGTTAAATATTGAATTGTATCCCAAGCACAATGGAAAGCAGTTGAGTTTCTTTAATTGGCCATGGGGCAGGGGTAGTGGGGGGTGAAGGGTTCATGAAATTGTTTATAGAAATATAGCTTTGGCTATAGTGTTGAGAATGAATTGGAGGAGCTTGGGTAGATTCAGGAAGACTTATGTAAGAAGTTTTTTCCAAGGGACCAGGACCTGTAATAGAGTGGTGGTGATGGAGATGGACAGAATTCAGAGTGTATTTTAGGAGGTAAGAGTGACAGAACTTGGTGATGGATTGAATGTGGAGTGGGGAAAGTGTGCAGGAGGACTGCTAGGTTTATGGTTCGCATATCAGGGTGGATGGTAGTGGTTTCATTTACTGAAATAGGGAGCCCTGGGAGAGGACCCAGCTTTGAACAAGCTGGCAGGGGGAAGAAGAGAGTGCATTTGGTATTGGGCATTTTGAAACAATTTTCATAAAACAAATTGAAGGTATCTGTAACACTGAGTCCAGTTTAGCTTACTTATTCAGCAAGCATTGAGCTCTGTGTGCACTGTGTGCTATGCTAGGTGTTGTAGGGTGTACCAGTAGAGGTATAAATACAAAAAGTAATTGGAATCTTAGGAGTTTAGTAGAGTCCTGGAAGGGAAAGGGATAGGTATATAAATAACCCTCAAGAGAACATAGCAACAGCCCAAATGGAGACTGACTCCCAGATCAGTAAGTTAATCATTTATGTCTGTGATTTGCTGCATTTTGGGTGATTCTCTGTTGAGGTCCTCCAAGTTCAAACTTTTGATATAATTCGAAGTTTACAACATTTGGATTCCTGGAGAACCTTCACAAGCCACCTACACTCCTTATGGAGCTGTGGCACAACAGCAAGCCCACGATGTCTCACCGTATTCATAAAATAAAACACAGGCACCCATGCTTTTGTTTACTGATATAGTATCTCCTCCTCCCCTCACTCCCGCCTCTTCCCTCCTACTCCCCACGCGACTCAAACAACTTTCCAGAAGTAAGCAAAATTAGTTATCAAGATGAAACTTCTGGGCCCAGGCTCCATAGCTGCCAAATCTGGCCATGGCAAGCTAGAAGCCGGTGGGTGTAGGTGAAGCACGTTTACGGCCGTGACCGGGTTCTTCTCTAGTCGCCACCCAATGGGAATCTTAGAGGTGACAGGCTCCCTTTCCCCGGGGTGGCGCTGGACCGACGGAGGCCGCGTGTCCCGAGGCGCCCCTCAAGGTAAGCCCTGGCCCCCGCTAGGAGCCTGTCGGGCCTGGGCGGGAGCCGGCAGCCCGGCCCTCTGGATGCGGGCCCGCAGCTGCCTGCCCCTCCCGCTGGTGCTGGCTCCCGCTTGCCTCTCCACCCCAAAACTGGTCCAACCGCCAATCGTCAGCCGCTCACCTCCCGACAGCAGGTGACCCATGGCCAATCGCCAGGGGTCTCTTTGCCGGGATCCGGCAGGGCCAGCCAATCGGGGCGGTCCCCCGGCCGGGGCGGGGACAGGACGGGGGCGGGGGTGAAGGGGGTGTCCCAGGGGATGGGCTGAGCCTCTGTCTGTACCGCCTGCGCTGCAGCCCAGGGATCCGATCGAGGGGGGAAGAAGAGGGGCGCTCGGGAGCAGCCCCCAGACCCCTCCCCCAGAGGCACAGAGGGCGGGGGGCCTTGGCGAATGGCTTTCTTGCTGGCCACTTGCGGAGTGAGTAGACCCCGAGGGGCTGGGAGAGGGGCTGGCCCCCACCCCTGAGTCCCCGGGGTCCCTGCTGCCGGCCCAGAGCCAGGCCGTGTGCACGAATGTTGCGCTCCTTCTGCCTCCTTCCCGCCGCCCCCTGGGGTGAGTAGGACGCTGTGGCTGCCTAGGCCCCTCTCCCCGGGCTGCGCTCCTCACTTCCTCAGCCGAGATGGGTTGGAGGCTGAGGCCGTGGGCCTCGAGTTCCACCGAGAGGTCATTTGCCACCAAATCAGACTTTGGAGGGAATCTTTTTTTTTTTTTTTCAGTTCATTTTTGTGGAACTCTGTTTTCCATTTGAAAAATGAGTATGATTTTAAATACAAAAGTGAAGCTTTCTCTTAATGTGAAAGCTTAGTTTTGACCTGTTGCCCGTTAGTAGAGTCTCGAGTTGCAGGCCAAGTGTTTTTCGTGTGTTTTATTTTTGGTACTGTGTTCTTCTGGCCTGATTCTGTATTTTTATGTATGATAATTACGGATGCTGTTAGTGAGTAGGGAAGGAGGTGGTTTTATGCTTTTTGGGTGGCTTGCAAAAATATTGGAAACTTTGGTATAGTTTTATGGGGGTTCTCAGCCCAGCTTAGTTATGGAAAATTGAGTATAATTAATAGACTAGGAAGCATATTTGAATCATGCATTTTTTTTGCTGGCATTCATATTGTATTACAAGTATTTTTGTTATGAAAGATGGAGAGATTTACTGAATAAGAAAACTTTTGCTAATTTGAAGTAACACGTAGATTTGCTTGTTGATTAAACAGTTTACTTATAGCTGTATTCAGGAAATTAAAAAAAATCAAGTAGTTATTTCACAGTTTCTCAATGGAGAAGCTGGGAGGGATCTTAGAACAGTTGTTGCAGTTTTAAGAGCTTTTGCAGTGAACTTAAAAACTGGAAATTCTCACGTAATTATCTGTGAATACTCTCTCAGAACACTGCCTCTGTTGAACTGAGTAGTTGATAAAGCCCTTTAATGAATAGTGTTAACATCTCTCCTTTACTTTTACTTTAAGAAAATAGTTTTTTACTTCCTCTTTCTGTGCAGCTCAGCAAGAGACAACTTAAATAAAAATGCTGTTTTACCTTTCCTAGCCTAGGGAAGGTATACACCACTAACAATTAGATTCTTCGTCTTGCGAGTTTAAATGAGAAACAAGGAAGATGATAGATAAGTTGCATCTGTTTCCAAGGTGTTCTGAGTCTGGTTTTGACAGAGATGGCATTGTGCTTGGAAGCACCCTTCAATAAATAGTAGGCTGCAAAGACTATGTATTGGTCACATTCATTTTGATATTTCTAAAATTCTGAGTGGTGTGGTTTTTTTTTTTAATGTGAAAATATTGTGTTTAGTATACTCAGTCAACCCCAGTTCATCCCCAGTTGATAAGATTAGCAGGGAATTCAGTTCAGTTTAAGTTTGGTTTAGCCAGGAAAGAGCATTGTTATATCACCATGTTCTGCTGGTTGGAAAATCATGTAGTTACATGGCTTACACTCTGTCGATTGAAAACTAGTATGAAGACAAACCAGTCTGATAATCAGACTTTTATTCTAAAAAGCAAATTCTAGGATGTCCCCTGGAATATGTTGAGTTTTATCAATATCTAAATTTTATACTGTAGAGTGATAACTGATGTTTACAGTGATTCTTATATAGAAAAAGGGATAGTTTTTATGATTATTGTAATGTACTTAGGTAATTATATTAATACTTAGGAAGATTTTCAATAAAGGGTTAAGCAAAGATTATTATGCTTGAAAAAAATAGTTCTCTGACTGAAAGTATAATTAAGCAAAGTATCCCTCCCTAAAATATTTTAACGAATTGAAGTTCTGCCACACACAGGCAGTTAATCATTTAAAGCTGTTTTCCGTCTTTCTTATTTTCCATGTTCAAGTCCTGTTATGTTTGCCTTGGTAATAATCTCTTGGATTTGGCACTTTTTTCTAGATGGTAATGCTTTTTAATTCAGGCCCCCATCATCTTTCACCTAGACTTTTGAAAAACCTTCTGACTAGTCTGTCACTGGACTCCCCTACCCATCCTTTTAATCCAAAACCAAATCTGACTGAGTTACTCCCATAATTAAAAATGTGTTTTGACTCCCCCTGGGCAAAGTGTACCTTCCTGGCATGTCCTTTAAGGCCCTTCACAATCTGGTCCTAATTTATCTCTCTTGAGTCTGGACTCAGCTCCAGGTGCTTTACCTGAGAGGCATCAGCTGTGAACTGTTCCTCATTTAGAACATGCCATGTCCTCTCATAGTTCTTTGTCTTTGCACAGCCTTTCCCTCTTGCTTAGATTACCCCCCTGTATCTCAAGTGATAAGCCTCGAATTCTTCCTTAACATACAGCGCCTGTGTTAACTTTTCTGTGATGCCTTCCTTTGGGCAGAGCCAGTTACTTACGCTTGTCCTTTGTGTGCTTCTACAGCACTTTGTTCTTATCTCTGTATTGCAGCCTTCACTAAGTTGTATTGTAAAATTGTTGTTCACATGTCTGATTCTCACATTAGACCCTAATTTTCTAGAGATCAGGAGTTCTTACTCATCTTTGTTCCCCAGGGCCTTTGTCCCTAGTCTAGTGGTTGGCACATAGTTGATGCTTGTTAAGTGATCAGAATATGTGACATAATAATATCCTAAATATATAAACCTTTGGCTCAGTTGTACTGCTTGGTTTTTTCCTGTGAGTTAAGTGTTCCCTAAGTCACCAAACTTCCTGGTTGCTACCAAATATGAGAGACAGAGGATTAAAAAAAGTTTAGAAACAATGTTATTAATGGTGGGCAGATTCCCAGGTACTGTTCCCCACACCGCCCCCCACCCATCTGTATGAGCTTTAAGGTAGCTGAAATAATACTAATAGCAATACTAGCACAAATTGGTTCTGGGGTACTACTGTTAGTATCATAGAAAAAAGCATGCTGTTGGCTAGAATAAGTCAGGGAGATGGCTTTGAAGGGGTGAAATTTGAGCTCATTCCAGAAGATTAGGTGATACTTAATTTTATTTGCTATTATCTCTGTTGTCCTTAAAGGCATCCTTTGAAGATGATGATAGTACCTGGCCATAATATATATTCAATAAATATTTGTGTCATAAACAAATGGTTGTGGTTGGTGTATGTGTGAGAGAAAGAGAGAGAGAATTGTACTCACATTGGAGTTCATTTATTTCTGGAGACACCTTTAAGAACAATGACTCAGCAGCTCATTGTGTTTCTTGTAAAATGTGCCACTTCAACCAAGTAATTCTGCTTACTCAATTGTTTCTTTGCATTCTCTGCATTCCAGAGCATGTTTTTAAATTTTGTTGTGTAGTATCTTTCTAAGTTTCAAGGTTACACTAAATGATGGAGTTTACTTGTATTTTAACATTCTTTGTCATACCATAGAGGACTTGGCTGCAGTTGGAACATATAAGTTCTTATTATCTTTAAATGAAATTAATTTTTCAAAAGATGGCTAGACTAAGTAGACCCTAGGTTTTTCCAATGTGGTGAGGTATTTACCCTCCTGGTGAACCTGGTTATTTACTGGGAGGTAAACATCCTGGCTTCACAGAATCTTGGAATTGGAAGGAATCTAAGTTCTGATTCAATCTCTACCTTTTTTTTTTTATGGTGGAGGAAACAGTCTCAGATAAGCCAAGTGACTTGCCCAAGGTCACACAGCTGGAGGCTAGAATGACTAAGGCTAGAACCTAGATGACTCTTGTTCTTTTACTATCTCCACAGAGAATCTGGCAAATCTCCATCCCTTGCTTTGTTCCTCAAACCCCAGTACTTTTTCCAGTTCAGCCACTAATTTTGGTTTACTTCAGATTCAGCATCCAGATCTGAAAGATAACACCTTACATATTTCTCTAAGAGATTATCATTCCTCATCTGGCCTCCTGGTGCTTTCCAGCCTCTGTGCTTATACCAGCCTCTCAGCCTGCGAGTATTCCTTTTCTGGTTATTCTCCATTTTCTTGCAGATTCATTCTCTGTGCCCCAGGAGGCTGACCTTTACAGCTTGCAGCATACCCCTTGGCTTCTGGTTGGGTTTAGCCAATGGGAAGCAATGACAGAAGATGGAAGGGAAAAAAAGAATAAATTCTCCTGCTCCTTCCCTACTTCGATGTAGTTCTAGCAGTGACTGTCCTATAGCCATTGTGTCCACTCCTCTTCTGATTGGCCCATGGTAATGGTTTCCTTCCTTGGTTTGGGTGGTAAAGGCATCCTGCTGTTCCTAATTCCTGGGTACCTCAGCGTTCCTTGTAAATTTCCTTAACCCTGCCCTCACTTCTATTGGTAATGTTGTCACTTCATTAAGGAAAAGTTCAAACATCTCCTCTGATCATGCTTTTTCCTGCCAGAGCTCACTGCTGTAATACTTTACCCCTCTCCATCTCTGTCCAAATCCTGCACTCTCAGATACATCTGTGAAACCTTTCTCCTTTGACTCTCTCGGTGCCTTTCTAATGCCCTTTTGCCTTGCTGCAATCAGTTATTTGTAGACGGATGTTTATTTCCTCTAACAGATTGAAACTCTTTCAGGGCTGTATCTGCTTCATCTTGACATCCCCAAAACATCCAGCACGGTGCCATAGTATAAGAGATGCTCAGTAAATAAATAATTATGTTTAACACTGAATTCTAAGGCCTAGAGTAATATGTTTAAAAATGTGCTCATAAGATTTGTCTTTAAAGAGTTTTTGGGGGGATGAGACGATTCTCATTGTCTGATGTTTGTACTGCCATTTATTTCAGTGTCTTTTTCTCTTATTTAATTTATCATTTTTTCTTAAAAACCTTTAGCTTTAGAAAAATTCAGCAACCAATGTAATAACTTGTTTATTATAACTAAATGAGTTATTTATTTTTTTTATGACATTCTGGTTTATAATCTGGAAGAACATCTAGTTCTTTGATTGCTTTGTGTTTAAATGCTAACAGATGGGCACATTGCAGAATTCCTTAATTTACCTACAAAACTTTTATTGAGTAGGTAACCAAGCGCTAGTCTGGGGGATACAGTAGAGAGCAAAACAAAGTCCTATACTCATGGGCATGTATTTTAGTCCTTCTTCTATTATATTATCTTGATTGATTTCTAACAACAATTAAACTAAATCAGAGGAGTTTTGTATACACTTTTAAAAACTTCAGAGAAAACTGAACCTATGTTTTCTTCAAATTGTTTGACATTCACTGGCAGCTAAAATCAGACGAGGACAGCTGTGGCATATATGATTTATAAGGGATAAATGCCAAGCCAATTGTAGCATCCGTTCTTTTCCATTCAAGGTTGTTTTTGTCTTATTTTATTTGGTTTGTGTGAAATGTAAGTATTTTGGTATTGATTGTTAGTATGAGTAGTTTATCATTTAGTTGCCCTTGTGTGTTAATTTGTTGTATTTCGCTATACAGAGAGATCCAAGATCCAGTCTTGTTAAGCGAATATGTCAGGTTTTGTTTTTGAAAACTTCATAATCAAATTTTCAACAAGTATTATGCTATGAGAATTCTGCAGTTATTTCAAAACTTGAAGTTACTACTAAAATATTCGGTTTAAGGATTCATGTATTTAATGCAAATTTCTCCTAGTTATATGTAAAGCCAATTTCCAGGACACTTACCTAAAATTTCATTTTTGGTGGATTCTTAAAAATAGACTTTCCAGGCCAGACCTAGTGGCTCATGCCTGAATTCTAGCACTTTGGGAGGCAAGGCGGGAGGATCACTTGAGGTCAGGAGTTCAAGTCCAGCCTGAACAAGAGCGAGACCCCCATCTCTACAAAAAAAAAATAGAAAAATTAGCTGGGTGCAGCGGTGTATGCCTGTAGTCCCAGCTACTCAAGAGGCTGAGGCAGGGGGATTGCTTGAGCCCCAGAGTTTGAGGTTGCAGTGAACTATGATGACACCGCTGCACTTTAGTGGGGTGACAGAGTGAGACTCTGTCTTAAACAAAAACCCCAAACAACATGAACGTATAAAGCAAAAACTAAAGAAGTCTCCATCTGAAATGCCACCTTTCCTCAGTCCCGCTCCCAAGGGAGTAACCGTTTCACGTTTTGTTTCATGTGCTTTATTTTGGGGATTTGTATGTGTGTGTAAATAACCTTTTAAAAGTGAAACTTGTAGTGTGTAAATAAATAACTTTTTAAAAATGCTACTTCAGTATTATTCATGTGTCTATCTAGCATAAGGTAAGCACTCAGTTAATATTAATTGATTTGAATTCTGGTGTCTTTGTTTCTGTAGTTTGCTTTCTGCATTCAGAGCCTGTATACTCATGTTTCGTTTTAGATGTTCTGTTTTTTTTTTTAAAGGGTAATTTGCTGCATTCTGAATCCTCTGAGGCAATCTTATATATGCCTTTCATGACATCTATATCTTAAAGATGCTAGCTAGGTCCTTTATAGAGTGACCATATAATTTGCTGTCTAAACTGGGACACTTTTGAGAGTGAAGGAGGCTGCTATAATAATTTTGCGAAGATGACAGGCATAAACAGACTATCCTAGGCAAACTAAGATAATATGGTCATCCTGTTTACAGACTTCAGGTTTTTATTTGTTTTGGTTAATTTTGTTTAGTAACTTTGTATATGGCTTATTGAATAAATTGGGAATATATTTTGGAAAGACCAAACTATCAGTGATTTAAGTAGGGGAAAATAGTACAAATCCCAAACTTTCAGTGTTTAGTTGTTCAAGTAGCCAAATCACTTTATGGAATCAGTGTTTTGTTTTGTAAGTCAGAGTGTGTATCAGTATTAGATGAAGACATCATGAAGAGTGTAAGGAGTTGTGCTAAGAGTTATGATCAGAGTTCATGAATTTTAGCACTGGGGTCTGTATCTGATTCCTTTTTGGCAAAGCCGCCCATTTCTGTCACAACAATATGTGAGCAATTCAGATTTATTTTGTTTTGGCTTTTTTTTTTTTTAAGAGAAACTTGACATTATGCCTAAATGTTTTCTTTGTAAATTTAAAGATAAAAGCAAGTCTGGTTTTTCAAAGAACTAATGTATATTCAAAAATTGATTCTTTTATGAAAGAAATGGCTTTCTTTATATTGTTTTACTCTTTGTTATAAAGGTAACATTATAATCAACATTATAATTAAGTTTACCTTTTGTGGTTAGGCATAATACCCAATACTTTTCGGAATATCTCATACTGGATTTTTTTCTGATCTATTTTCCATGCTGTTTTATCACTTGTTTTTGTCTTTTGCTCATACTTTTATTACCATTCCTTATTATTTTCTTCAGAATTCATAGACTGTTTTTCTTTTTTAAAGGGATGTTAAATACGCTTTAACTTACATCCTTTACTTGCTTGTACATCTCTTTGAAATTGTGTGTGGTTTATAGAGTTATCTAGTTATTCATTCTTTTTGTTTTTATCCATCAAATAAATACTCACTGAGTGCCTTCCATATGTTAGGCACTGTGTAGGGCCTGGGGATGTGGTGAGGAATTCTGGTTATCTAAGTCTCCAAATTTAGAATACCTACCACTTTGTTACTTTGCAGATACTATTTCATTTCATCTATCCAGTAACCTTGAGTAGTTTATTATTAACCCATATTGATGAGAAAATGGAGGTGGAGGATGTAACTTGACTAGATCACACAGATAATTTGTTAGGAATTTACAGATTCAGGGTTTAAAAACTAGATCAGTTCTTAAAGCTCACGCTCATTTTCACCACATCAAGCCCCCCTCAAGGCAATTTTTAGGTTACATTTTAGTGACCTTATGTCATGAACTGTTTTCAAATGTCATTGTGATTTAATAGAAAAGTGTGATGGATCGAAGTCAGAGGACTAGGTTGGAATCCCGACTTTAAAAAAATTTCAGCTGGATGATTTGGGTAAGCACTTATAAAATAGGTTTAATATCTGTCTACCTTGCTATGTTGTGATGATGAAATGAGAAAGCTTGCAGTGTGTCTGGCAGAGTACCTCATACTCTGAAAAATTTTAATTTTTATTATGCATCCATGGTGAATCCATGGTACTAGAACTGCTCATTTAGGATTATGGAAAAAGACCTTACCTTTAGAGGCCATTCTTGGGGTACCTAGCAGTTGGTAACATAGCTATTACTACCATGTTGATAATAGAGAACCTAATTTGAAGCCTTAGCTTATCAGGACATTGATTTAAAAGGAAAATACCTTCCCAAAGGTACAGTGGAGGAAGAAGTTTAATACTAGGCTCAATTTTATGCATATTTCTGAATGGATAATCTTCACTCCAAATGTATTGATAGTTGAGTATTGTTTAGGATTTTAAAAAGGTAGAAATGATTAACCATGGAACTCTGTATTTCTAAATCTTATTCTTCCTTCAGTAGAAGTAGATAAACTGCATGGACAATAGAGATTATAGATGTCTCCAAATTTTGAATTAATCCAAGGAAAATCAGATTAGTATGCCTCACATAAAACCATGGTTTTATTAATATTTCTGGTTTCTTTAGTATACTTTTTCATCATTAAAACAACTTTTAAGGCTGGGCACGGTGGCTCACACCTGTAATCCTAGCACTCTGGGAGGCCGAGGAGGGTGGATAGTTTGAGCTCAGGAGTTTGAAACCAGCCTGAGCAAGAGCAAGACCCCGTCTCTACTAAAAATACAAAGAAATTAATCGGACAACTAAAAATACATAGAAAAAATTAGCCGGGCATGGTGGCACATGCCTGTAGTCCCAGCTACTCGGGAGGCTGAGGCAGAAGGATCGCTTCAGCCCAGGAGTTTGAGGTTGCCGTGAGCTGGGCTGACGCGATGGCACGCTAGCCCGGGCAAAAGAGTGAAACTCTGTCTCAGAAAAAAAAAAACTTTTAAGTCATTTGGTAGGGAGACAAAATGTCATTTCCCTAAAAACTGAATTTGCTAACTTAAATTTCCAAGGAGCAGAAAAGCCATTAATTCAGACGCAAAGTCTCAAAAAAACCACTAAAATTAAAAAAAAGAAAAGCCATTAAGTTTGGCATAATGTTTTTTATTTTTTTTTTAACTTGCCACTTGCTGCTTATGTACCTGCTTTTCCTCTGTGTAGTTACAGATTTTTCTCTTATTATTCCTTTACTTGATTATTGATGTCAGACTCACAGCATGGTAACTTTCTATTCTCTCTTTTCCTTACCTTTATGGAAGATCAGTACCACACTTGCTTTTTTCCAGTCTTCTGGTATCTCTCCAGTTCTTGAATTTTCAAAAATAATTGTAAGTGATTCAATTGTAAGTATGCCCTATACTTCTTTCATTGGATGAAAGCTTATCTGTGATGCATGTCATCTCAAATTGCTGATTGTGAACATAAACTTTCCAGCACTCTCATATTTTAATCAAAATGACATTCTTGCAAAGTTTTCATTACTTTAATTACAAGGTGTATGTTTTGCTAACTTTTAAAAATTGTCTACTTTTGTCCAGATTCATGCCATTTATTTTTAATTAGGAGGCTTGTTTTCTTTTGTTTTTCCTTTGTTAAATTTGTAAGCTGTTATTCTCTTTTACAGTTCTTTTACTGGTAACTTATTCTGTTTTCTTGTTATTTTGAATTTTTCTATGAGACTAACATGGAATAATTTATTTCTATTTTTCTTTTTCTCTTTTTGCAACATATTTTTATTATGTCCTATTAATATGTTTGTCCCGTATAAGAGAAAGTACTGCATATAGGGCACTTAGCCCTTTAAGTTTTCATGGTGAAATACAATTTAATATGAATATAATTACTCATTTGTGAATTTCATTTTCAATGTTATTACTCAGCTTTCTTATTCTACCTTATTCTTGATTCCTCAAGTCACCCGTAAATTTCTTAATTCCTGATTCTGATCTTAAACAACCTTTGACCACCTCTGCTATTCATTACTCTTCCTCTGTTAGCAGGAATTACTTTAAAATCTCTTACTCAGCCTCAAAAATTGCTTCCTATACTGTTATACTAAGGAAGTATCTCTCCAAAGCGGCTATAATTCATATGTACTTCACACAGATTTAAGGATTTCCCTTGCCACTGCTCTTCTTTTTTATGGGGGTGAAACATTGGCTATGCATGTGTGTATAATTTTTAATGTCCCACCTAAAATCGTTAATAAGGATTGATTTAATTTTGTTGACATTTGCTAGCTTTTAAGTGCCTTCTGAGAAAAGTTGTGCTATTCAACATAAGTATTGGAAAGATACTAGGAAGTACTGATAGACTGTTTTGAGACAGTTTGATATTCTTCTACCAGTCTAGGTATTATTTCAGAAATTTTTAAAAAATTGGCCCTGATGTGTATATTTCTCTTTCTCTTTATATATTAAACTGGATATATAGATCCTGGATAATATAGAATGATGTGTTACTCTTGACTTTATGTATCTACATTAGCTTTTTTTAAATTAATGAAGTATTTTTGAAAACTAAAGACTGTTTTGTTTTTAGCATATTTTACTGCATAAGTGGTTTTTCTTTACATAGATTTCTAAATTTAGAAATATGTTAGATTGAGGTTTAATTTCTATTGAGATTCTTCTAATTTAATTTCTTGTTACATCAAAGACCATTTTGTCTTTATTTCTCTATAATTGTGTTAAATTTAAACTTGAAGTGAATTCATACAGAAACCATCAAGTTATAGAACTATGGTGCACCACCAATATAGTACGTTTGGGAGCAGCAATCTCTGTGGTCCTCATTGCCAACAGTGCAACATAGTCACTTCAGTGACTAGTGAAGGACAAGTATGAAAGAGAAGGAAAGACAGACAGGAAGAAAAGGAGTGAGGGAGCAGAGAAAAGGAAGGAGAAAGAGAACAAAAAAAGTAAGGGGACGTCTTCCTGGGGAAGACTGACATGGTGGCATCAGTGGTTGCCAGACACTACAGCCAGTGCCACACACATTCGTTCGACACTGAGCTGGCCCTGGAGGGTATAATGATGAATTAATGCCGTAGTTCTGCCCTCATGGGCAGAGGGCAGTTACATATTCAGAGAAGTCACTCAGTTAAATATTTAATTATGATAAAATGTGATAAATATTAGGACAAGTACAGAGTACTAGAATGTATATCTGCTTAACTCCCAACCTACTTGTTTTCAAAAACTACTGTAAGAAGTATGAAGTCACACTCTGTCTTAAAGGGTCTGTCCTGTTCTCAGTTCTTTTCAGAGGAAGACCGACCATCCTCAGCATGGTAAAGGACTATGTTCTTAGTGCTGTTTAAAAACAAAACTCCACTAGAAAGGATTAATATGATTAAGTGTAGTGCCTTAGTGTTCTAAATGTTGAATGGAAAGAGGAACAGTTAATACTTTTAAGATAATTTTTATGACATAGTCCACATTAGAAGGTAATGGGTTTCTCATCTCATGAAATATCTAGCAAAGACTAGATGACTTTCAAAGATGTTATAAAAGTAACTTCTGTGAGTGGGAGTTTGGACTGGGTGACTTTGATGTACTGTAAGTCACAATATATAGTCAGACTTGTACTTCCAGTGCATTATTCCTACTAGATCTGGGAAAACAGTTTAGTGACGATTAACTACTTGTTTGTATTACTTATAAATCTGTACATGTTATTTTATTGATTGAAGACAGGCTAACTATATATGTAGATATTCTTTTTAAGTATACCAAAAATTTACAGGTTACTGTGGAAGGCAGTTAGGCCAGTTCTAGGATTTTAAGCTGATAACGGTCAGTATAAACCTCCCATTATACATTAACTAAAGAAAAATGGATGGGTGAGTAGATCTTTGACTTGGAGTTTACCCTAAGGGTAAAAAAAAGTTGTGGAAGACTACTGAGAAGAGAGCCAAGGTGAGATTCTTATGGTTCTATCAACATTAAAGGGTTGTTTTTGAAGAATTAATTTAGGTGTTTAGGTGAGGAGATAGCAGTACTTTAAATCTAATTTTATTCACTGGAAGATTTGTAATCTAATGGTGATTTGTTCAAAGGGACATGTTAATACGATTTTTACGATGGTAGTTCTAAATGGATTCAGAAGAGGGAAAATTCTTAAAGATCATGGTTCCTCTTAGATGCTTCACTTTGTATTCATTTGTGAATATGCCTCTGACCTTTTTAAATATTTAGCAAAAACAATACACTTGGCTGATTTTAACTGGGTCCGATAGTTAAATTATTGATAATTATGTTATATTGCTCTGTGGAACAAAACTAAGCCAGTCTAATTTTTTTATAGTACAGTAACATGGAAAGAAATTGCTTCCTTCTTTCGTGGTGTAGTACTGTAGTAGCTATGAAATGTGATGTATTATCCTTCCTTTCTACAACTTTTATTCTCATACACTACATCTTAAATGTCTCTAATAGGAAGTCCTATATAAATGTTTAACCACATTTTATAAATATATCTGGATTTTGTGTACATTGTTTATTATGATTTTTCTTAAACTTTGTTTTTATACATGACATCTCTCATTAGGAACGGTTTTTAAAATACTCAAATCAAGCATTTTCTTGACATGTATGTAAAACAAAAGTGGATTTATTGCATCCGAATTCAAAAAATAAAATAAATTACAAGTTAAGTTGTTTTTCCCATGGTCTTAATAGGACTAAGGTTTTTAAGGTTTTGGTTCAGAATTTGAATTTTAGTTTGAGCACAGCAACAATAGTACTGTAATAGTAGTACTATTTAGTACTATTGTAATAGTGGTACAAATTGATAGCATTATTAATTGTCTTTAGTAGAGGTAGTAAGTAGCTGCTGCACTAATAATAGTAGGAGGAGGATGCTTGTATCTGGCAGGTAAGAAAACAGAAGTTGAGAGAGCCACAGTATCTTGTTAGTGGCTGGACTGAAATTAGAAACCAGGTTTTCCAACCCATTGTTGTTTCTGTAATACCATACCATCTCAATTTGGTGTTTTGAGACAATGGCTGAAAAAGTGCTTTAATTTTGGTAAAGTGTTATATATGCAAAGATGAGGTGTTGCTGTAATATAAAATGAACTTTGGCCTCAATTTACTAAAATGGGGATGTGAAAATGTTCAGCATGCTTTGGCCAAAGACAGGCAAGATCTGACAAGTGAAAGTCAAGTGTGAGATGGGTATGTTGAAATAGTATATTTCACCCATTTAGGACAGAGTTTTGTGGTTGGGTTGGGATTCTGACAGTAATGGTTGCTGACCCTTATTCTCCTGCTTAACTGTATGACAACTCGACACATAAGTGTGGCACGCTGGTAGTCTTGTTGTCTCCAATCGCTTTGTCTTTTACACCCAGGATTGGTGTGTTTTTGGGTCAGAGATGATTAAGAACTCACAAGTTTCTTTTAGGTAAAATTAAAACATAGGAATTCCATGTTCTTAGAGCTTAAAATTTTAAGTGCACAAAAAAGTAGGACATGCAAATACTGGACTTTTACACTGAGAAATAAATGGGCTCTTTAAATAAATAAGCATTTACACCAAGTCCAGAGTGTAGTGTTCATGCCAAAGGTGAAACTTAAGTAGGAAACTTGATTAGGAGAGAAGTGTTGTCACTTTTACTTAGGGGAATCTTCTTTAGAAGAGGTGAGAATTTGGAGTTTTTGGTTTTTTTCTTTAATAAGGGAGGAGGGAAGAAAACTTCAGAGTTGATGGGGGTGGGTTAAGAAATGGGGGAGCTAAACAGTGAGAATATGAAGTGAAGATTAAGAGAATGTTTCTATGGTGGTGATTGGCAGCCAATTATGGGGTTTTGGGGAGAAAAAAAGTGATTCTAAAGAGAAGAATAAATCCTAATTGGAGCAGTAGTATGTGTGATAAGAATGGATAGTGCTTGAAGTTGATGAGGGAGTTTGATATATCACTATTCTTACAGAATTTAGATAATTTACATAGATCTCTTTGTGTAAAAGTACTATTTCTATTTAAAAAATTAAAATGTCTTCATGCATTAGGGATGAAGTATTTTGTGTACTATTAAGCGTTGCTTGGGTTCTGCTAAACATAAATGCAAATTTTCTTTTTCTCTAGGGTTTGGATTCAGGATTTGTTCCTAGTGTTCAAGACTTTGATAAGAAACTTACAGAGGCTGATGCTTACCTACAAATCTTGATAGAACAATTAAAGGTATGGCATTAGTTTATATATTAAGTTGCTGTAACATAGTACATGTTACTTAACTTGATTTTGAGTAAAAACAGTTACTTGATGTTAATTTATGGTCCTCATGTGCTTCTTCAGCAATTTTTAAAGCTGACTTATTCAAAGATATTTATCACTAATTATACTGGTAAATAGCATATTTATATAATGTACTCTTTTAGTCATTAAGGAAAAGGTAAATATCTAGACATAATTAGAAGAAAATACGGCAAGATTAAGTTTATATTCTGTTTAAGATTTCCATGAAACTGGTAAGTTTTATTGCCTCAATTTCTAATGCCTTGTTTTTTAGTGATTTCTCTACCTCCTTTATCATTACTCCTTCAATTCCTACTTTAAAATTAATTAAATGCAGAGGTCCTGGGGAAAGGACTGTAGATAATCTTGGAAGACAAAGCAGAAAAAAATCTTTGAGTTTGAATTGATGTTTTAATTTCTGAAAAGTTTCCTATTTTCTTTTGCTTATAATTCTTCTAAGTGATTGATCTTGATTATTTAAAATCATTCATATAATAGAATTTGACTTGGTACGATGCCTTGAAAAAATACATGTTCTCTTGAAAAATATATACATATAAATCACCCCTGGAAGAAATGTGTTTAACAACTATAGTTTGCTTTTGTGTGTTTAGTGAATGTACCCAATGTAGGAAAGTGTCTTGATGCTATAACTATTTTTTTTTTTTTTTTAAACCCGGTAGCTTTTTGACGACAAGCTTCAAAACTGCAAAGATGATGAACAGAGAAAGGTAACTCCTATAACCATGATTTTGACTTTAAAATTTTTAAATCCAAGAGCCTTTTGGATTTAAGTGTTTTGACTATTGTAGTAGTTATTAGTGACCTATCAATATGGACCTCATGGGGACTTTCCTGGTGAATTTCTGCTGTGACTTCATAATTAAACAAGAGGATAATATACAAAATTTCAAAACCCTTTTGTAAATACCAGATTCCTAGGAGAAAATTCTTTCTTCTTCACATTATCATGAAGGTAGAAAGTTATTTTATTATATTACATGTGGTCACTTCAGATATTAATAAACGAACAGGCAAGAATTTTTAGACAAGCAGTCACATAGGAGGAAAGAAAACAAATGCTGCATTAATTGTATTCTACTGTTTTTTCCCTTTGGATTCCTGATATCCACTTTGTAGTTTGCACATTGTCTTTTTTCTAATTAACATTTTTCCTTCCTTGACTAGATTTTCTGATACAGCATTCTTTGTTGTTTGTTTTTTTTTTTTTTTTTTTTTTGCTTTTCTGTATATTATAGCCTTGCTATTTGGCTTTTCTAAACTTAGTAATAGTAGTAATTCATGTTCTAACTCATCTTCCGTTTTTAGTTTTGGAATTTAGTCACGTCATTTTTAAACAACTTAGGAAAGGAAAATAGCATTTTTAAATCACAGTGAAATCTGTAGAAAAGATAAAACTTGTTTTCAGGTAAGGAATAAGAATGTTTTATATTATTTTTACAAATCTTGAATTGAATCACATGAATTTTAAGAGGGTTTGATCCATAAAATGTCTGGAATTTTAATTTAAATATTTGTTTTAGATAAAGACCAAAATATAACAAAACATACTCCCTTCCCAACTTGCTTGTGCTCATTTAGAATGAGTACATTTTGGTAAAATTATTTAAATAACTAACCAGCAAAAAACAACAATGATGCTTCTTTACGCTTCTGATTATATCTGTTAAAACTTCTATTTTTCACAGAAAATTGAAACTCTCAAAGAGACAACAAATGTAAGTTATTTGTTTGATAAACTCTGAATTTGCATTAGAAAGTGTTTTAAAATGTTATTTCTATTTTAAGCTGCTACTGTTGTTAAAAACAATTGAGATTTTAGTTTTTATGAATTTTTATAGGGGTGTTTAAGAATTACGTTATTTTCCAAAGGAGTTTAACCTTACAGAATAATCCCTCTATTTGAAATTGACTTCAGGTACCACTTTATCTGTTTCTGGTCTTGTTTGAGATCCTTGGATAAAATGTGCCATCCATGCACAATGTGTCTATTCTATTTCTTATTAAAATATATTGAGATTCAAGTTTTCTGATGTACTGGCCTTCTGACATTATATAATGGGCTACCAATGAGATTTGTATCTTGATCAAAGTATTTTAAAACCAGGAAAAATAGTATTTCAGGTGTACCAATATTTTGGCAGGATCCTTTACTCTCCATACTTCCATCAAAGTCTTAAGTAGATGTCTTAGGGTTGCTGCTGTTGATTTAAGAATTTGAAAGTTAATCAGACTCATATCCTTTTCTGTTTGAAGTGTCAAAAACCATTTAGAGCTGTGCATGGTGGTGTGCACCGGTAGTTCCAGCTACTTGGGAGGCTGGGGCAGGAAGATTGCTTGAGCCCAGGAGTTTGAGACCGTAGTGTACTAATATGGTTGTGCTTGTGAATAACCACTGCACTCCAGCCTGGGCAACATAGCAAGACCTTGTCTCCTTAAAAACAAAGGAAGAAGAAAAAAAAAAGGAAGAAAGAAAAAGAAAAATCATTTAGATATTATTCAGCATAAATTAACAATCTTTGGCTTTCTTTAATATTCATAGAGTTGCTAATGAATAACTTCATTTGACACTATCAACATATCAGAACCTGCTGGGTATCCAGAGAGGGTATTTCTTGTGGAATATAGACTTAAATCCTGTACATTTGAACTGATTTATATTTTAAGCTTTAACTATGATCATATGACCATTTTATTGGAGGCAGTCCTAAAATCAGTGTTTTGTCTTTATAGAGCATGGTAGAATCAATTAAACACTGCATTGTATTGCTGCAGATTGCTAAAGTAAGTAAATTTTACTTTTGATTACATTAATGTAATGGAATTTATGGATTATAATGGCATTTTTCTTTAATAGCCAAAAAACTCAGTTCTGAAACATATGACCTCTCTACTTTATTGTGGGCTTCCTGATACTGTTGAACAGCTATTGTGTTTGGATGTTATCTTACGTACTGTTTTTGGTAACGTAATTTCTGGTGGTGGCTGGGAAGGAGGGAAGCATGTTTGAATGACTCACCCTTTCCTTCCATTTTATCCATTATTGCTGCTTGGAACAGGGACATATTATACAAAACTTTTTACGGAAAAGTTTTTCTTAGAAAATAAGGGAATTATGTTTTGACACTTATTTTTCTTATCCATGATGAAGAGTATAGTAGAGATATAATATTTTAAAAAATTGTTGTAGATTTTTCTGATACTGAGCTACATTAATAAACTTTACTGTTTTTTATTCACAAAACAAAATATGTTTTTAATTATTGTGGGTTAAAAATTTCATGTATATTGTCTGCTTTTCTGAAAAATTTTGGCATATTCAACCTAAGTATATATTTTATTGTCTGAAATTTTCAGAAATAAGAATTTTATTGTTTGAGAATAAGAATTTTTTGAAAACTTTTTTTTTTCCTATTATTTCTACCTGTCTGTGCCCCTGTATTTACAGCAAGTGGCTAGAAGTGGGTGGGTGGACAGCTCAGTGCCATGTTAAGAAATGATGTTTGTGTGAGTTTTTAATTATTAGTCTGTTTTACTTACTAAATTGTATATATTTGTTTGTTGAATGATAGAGACTTTTTACTTAGCATTGTTAATGATGATAGTGTAGGACAATCCATTTGTATTTGGATAGTAAGGATACTTACTCAGTTTATAAATTAAAAGGGGCAATGTCATTTTCATTTGAGGCCAGATTCAATATTAAAGTGTCAGAACTTAGGGCTCATGTTCCTTTTCTAGATATGATTGATATCTAGATTTCCTATGTATGTGTCTAAATTTTTCATCAACTTTTGTGGATCAAAATATATTCTAGGCCAGGCACAGTGGCTCATGCCTGTAATCCTAGCACTCTGGGAGACCAAGGCAGGAGAATCGCTTAAGCTCAGGAGTTCAAGACCAGCCTGAGCAAGAGCGAGACCCTGTCTCTACTAAAAATAGAAAAATTAGCTGGACATCGTGGTGCACGCATGTGTAGTCCCAGCTGTTCAGGAGGCTGAGGCAGAGGATTGCTTGAGCCCAGGAGTTTGAGGTTGCTGTGAGCTAGGCTGATGCCACGGCACCCAGGGCAACAGAATGAGACTCTGTCTCAAAAAAAAAAAAAAACCAATATATTCTAAAGCTAAGAAGAAGGGAGGATAAGGTTAGTATTGGAGGAATGAAAAGAGGTTTTTCTTGGCTATGAAATTACATGGGTTAGTAGAGGGTACCTACGGCTACCCAAAAGCCTATATATAGATAAGCAGTAAACTACACCATGCCTGGTGTGTGTGTGAGTAGGTATTTTAGGGTATTCCTACTGCCTTCTTTAGAAGATTGAGGAAGCAGAAGAGCTGATACAGTGGTTGTGCCAGTTTGAGTGATCTCTGAAAACCATTCAGAACTTTAGATCATTGCACAGTAGTGCAGCCTAGCCTATTTCAGTAACCCATCAAGAACATTTTTGGTGTTCTCTGTCTTTGAATGTATCACATTTCAAATTACTAAAGCTCTCTTCTAGAACTTTCTACAAGTTAGTCTGGACCTGCTGTGTATTTTAGCCCAGCTTGATAGACCTACATTTCAAGGGCCTTCACAATGGGTAACGTTGATCAAATAAATGGAGTTTGGCTTTTTATTTATTCCAGAAGGAAGTTTTATTGTTGTTAAGGCTTTTTGTGTACAAATACAAGTCAATTACATTTGTACCTTATATGAACTCTGTATCTTTAAACCCAATTTAAATGTAAATCAGACCATGTCACTTGCCTGCTTAAATCCCCCTAATGGTTTCCCGTCTCATTTGGAATGAAATCTAAACTATTTTCCTTAACTTAACATCATTTGAATCATCACTTACTCTCTCACCTTATCACCTACCCTTGCTTGATCACACCATTCCAGTAACATTGGTCTGTTTTCTTTTTCTCAGACAAGCCAGGCTTTTATGGCCTGCTTTAGGGATTTTGACTTGCTTTTCCCTCCACTTGAAAGGCATTTCCCGCTGATATCCACTAGGCTCACTCCTTCCCTTTATTCAAATTTCTGCCACATGGAACATCTGTGGAAAGACTTTCCTTTCCACCTAAAATACTGTCTACCTTCCACTAGTTTCTTTTTCTTAATGGCTTTGTATCACTGGCCAAATTTACATAATATATTTACTTACCTATTTATTGGCTCTGCACTAGACTGTAATCTCTGTGAGGACTTTGTCCATCTTACCACTTGTATTCGTCTGCTCAGGCTGCCACAGCAAAATACCATGTCCTGGGTGGCTTAACCAACAGAAATTTTATTTTCTCACAGTTTGGAGGCTAGAAGTCCAAGACCAAGGTTCTGACCTATTCAGTTTCTGGTGAGGGCTCTTCTCTTGGCTTTTAGACAGCCACGTCATCAGATAGTCTTTCCCTGGTTCCTCTACGCAGAGAGCAAGCATGCACACAGGTGGGAGCACAAGCTCTTTGGTGTCTGTTCATATGAGGATACTAATCCTCTTGAATCTGGGCCTCAACCATATGACCTCGTTTAACCTTAATTACTTTCTTACCTAATCTTGGGGATTAGGACTTCGACATATGAATGGTTGGGGGGCGTGACACAAACATTCAGTCCTTAACACCATTGTATCCTCAGTGCCTACAGTTGCCTGCCACATAGTAGGTGTCTGGTAAATAACTGAATTACTGAATGATTTTACTAATGTATAATTTTTAATGGTTGCATGATTTAGTATCTTCACTATTGGTTTAGTATTTTCACTTATGTATGATTTTTTTATTTAGCCATTTCTCTGTTGTGCTGCAATGATCACACACATAAATTAATCTTTAGATAAATCTAATCAGTAATATGTGATTAAGATACACAATTTTAAAATAATAATGAGAGGCAGCATTGCATAATCTTAAAGATCATGAACTCTAGAGCCAGGCTGGGTTTGAATCCCAGCCGCACCACCTGAGCAAGTTTATTTATCCTCTGTATGTTTTGGTTTATATTCCATATAAAATAGAAATGATACTAGTACATGTTTCTTACTGAACTATGAAACTAAATGAATTATTATTTGTGATGCTCTTAGTACTAGGCATCAACCCTAAATAGTATTTATTAAATTTAAAAAATGTAAGAGGACATATTTTAAGATGACAATATCACATGTTGGTAAAATGAGAGAACTTCCAGCTAGTACTAATGGAAATGTAAATTGTTATAGCCACTTTGGAGGACTCTTACTCACTGGCAGATTAGTACAATATTGGAATCCGCTATTTTGAGGGAGATAATGCCATCTGACACCCCAAAGTGATAAAAGAGGAAAGCTAGTAGTATACCTTTTTGCTTTCGGGCTGATTTAGTATTAGCTTCTTAGAGGTAGCATACTCCTTGCAGTTTTGATTCTTTCATTTTATTTCCCACTCCCAAAAGCTGCTTTCCTGCCTAAATGATTAGGGTATTGGTTCCCAACATTTGCTGCACGTTAGAATCATCTGTGGATATTTAACAGTTTTCATGTCTGGCTCCTACCCCCAGACATTCTGTTGTATTTCTGTTGTGGTATAGAGTGTCACCTAGGCATTGAGATAGTTTAAAACTCCCAGGTGATTCTAATGTGCGGCAAAATTTGGGCACCACTTGGTTAGTGGGATTTTCAAGCGGGCTGTGTTATCTCAGAAGACCTCCTTCTTCCTTTTTATCATTGCTGGAGAAGCTGATGTTCCACTCTTGGGGAATTTAGGGAGAGTGGGGGAGGGGGCAGAGTGAAGATAATCTGGGAGGCCCCCATAGCTGGAGACTTGATCAGTTCTTTATCAAGGTCAGGTGATATGACCACATACCACAACTCATAAGTCTTGTTATAATGTCTGTTAAAATGACGTGTGCAGCTAGTTGACTGTGATTTACCATAGGATTATTTTTGCATCATTACTTAACAAAGATCACTGAAGTTGAGAGAAAAGATATGCTAGACATGCTTCAGTTATGCGGTATAGTTGGTACAAACTTGGAAAACTCTGGTTCATTTTCAGCAAACAGTTAAATCATGCAGTTAAACAACATTTCAATATAATTAAAAATCAGGCACTTTCAGTGGCAATTCTTATGGACAAAGATAGAGATTATAAGCATTTTCATGGTAGACACTGATCAGTTTGATTTATGTAATTTATAATGTTTTGCATAAAATAGATACAAATAAATACTGTGCATCAGTTCATTCAGATTTGAGATTTTAATTTTGTCAGTTATTTATTGAATATCCTAAGTCTAGACCAGTGCTGTCCGGTAGAAATACAAGGGCCACAAATGCAATTTAAGATTATCTAGTAACCACAGTTAAAAAGGTAAAAAGAAACAACTGAAATTAATTTCAATAATACATTTTATTTAACCCAGTATATCCAAAATATTATCATTTCAACATATAATTAATATAAAAACTCACTAATGAGGTATTTGAGATGTCTTTCTCTCTCCCTCCCTCCTTCTTTCCCTCTCTCCTTCCCCCTCTTACTCTCCTTTTCCCTCTTTTTTGCACCAAGTCTTCAAAATCATGGGATTATTTTATACTTTGAACTAGCCACATTTCAAGTGTTCAATAGCTACATGTTACTAGTGACTGCCAAACTGGACAGCACAGGCCGGCCTAGATTATCCCTTTAGGACTGAGTTGTCTGACCACAGATATTTTTTAAGTAGATTATGTATTTCAGTTGTCCTTAGATCCCAGTTTCTCTCCCCAAAACTTTTTTCTGCATAGACTTTTTTCATCACTATTCATTTCTCAACAGCTTTTTTTAAAAACCAGTTTTATTGATATATAATTTACGTACCATAAAGTTCCCCCATTTAAAGCACATACTTCAGTGGTTTTTAGTATATTAACAGTTGTACAGTCATCAGCATAATCTAATTTTGGCACATTTTTATCACACCCTCCCCCAGACCCCCAAAGAAACTCCATGCCTATTAAGCAGGCATTCTCTATACAGATGGTCCCTAACTTATGGTGGTTTGACTTAGGATTTTTTGACTCTATAGTACATTGTGTGGCTAGATGATTTTGCCTAACTGTGGGCCGTTGTAAGTGTTCAGAGCATGTTTATGGTAAGCATCATAAGTTGAGGAGCGTCTGTATCTCCCTCACCCCTCCATCCAGCCTTTGGCAACCACTAACCTATTTTCTGTCTCTAGATTTGGCTATTCTGGACATTTTATATAAACAGGATCATACACTATGGGGTCTTTTATGACTGGCTTCTTTAACTTAGCATACTCTTTTCAAGATTCATCCTTGTAGAGACCACTATTTGCCTGTGATTTTGAATGTCACTATGGTTCTATAGGATATTTGCACAATGAACTTAATTAAATGCCTGAATAGAAAAATAATTGCCATACTGTTAGTGTTGATTGTTGTGTAGCTAGTGTTAGAATTATGTTTGGCTAGGAATGTACAAATGGAATTAAAATCTTCGTGGAAGCAGAGAAATAGTGTTCTAACATTATTACTTACCTAGTTAGATAAGCTCTTAGTAGGGAAGTGCACAAGGAGTTACATACATGTAAGAATGAAGTTAATATTTTTAACATTTTTCCTTAAGGACCAGTGTAATGCGGAGAAGCACGCAGATGGAATTATAGTAAGTTTAATCTAATCTTTTTGTCTCCCTTTACTTCTGCAGAGCATTATAACCAGTCATATCAGGAGAAGCCTGAATTTCTACTCACATTTCAAAGCAAATTCTTCTTTTCACCTACTCACTGCTTTATGTTTTTGACTCTTGCAATTTTCCTTGACTCCTAAAGTTGGCCATCTTTCAGCAGTCATTTGAAGGGGAAATAACAGTCTTAAAATTTTTCTAAGTCTTGGTTCATATTGAATCACTTTGCATGTGTTAACTTGAATCATGGTATGAAAAGTCGGCTTTTATGATTAAATAAGGTATAACTCAATGCTATATTTCTTGTCAAATTTTCTTTTATCATATGAATGCAGAGGGGGAGGAGAAATATTGAAACATGTCTTAATCTAATCAAATATGTTTGTAGATTCCTGTTATTTTCTTATCTTTTACTTTTAGCTTTTGTGTATTTTGTTAACTGTCACCGGTAATGTGGTATATACGGCATTTTTGTTGGAACAAATTACGTGACTTCTTTCACTTATAGCCATTTTCTTATTCTTTCCTTTCTCTTGTTTTTTTCCCTTCCCTTATATTCAATGTCCCCTCTAAAAAGACAGAAGAAAATTTTATTTTTAGTATTTCTCAGGTAGAAGTAAAACAGTTTGAAGGTTTGTAGTTTGTGCTACCCTGGTTTTATGGTAGCTGAATGACTTCTGTTCAGACTATTTCCGAAGCAGGAGGCAGCCTCTTTTTTTGTCCTGTGCTTTACAAATGCCAGCTTGTCTGAGATCTGGAAACACATTTTGTAAATCTTCAAAAACATCTCATGATTATACTGAAAGAACAAGCATGTTATCTTTATATTCGGTTTACAATTTTAAAAAAGAAGTTAAATATCTATGTTGTTTGCATATTTTTAATAAAGCAGAAATAAACATTTTTGAAATGTGATTAAGTAGATTGTATTTTTGCCTGTTCAAAGTGTGAGCCACAGAGAAATAATACAAATTGTATGATATAAATATAAAGTGATATAATGTCTTCTTCTGAGATGTCACTGAAGATTGTGAACCCCAAAGGGGAAGGACTGGATGTGTTGTCTAGCATTTCATGGTCCCCAAAGACCTAAGTAGAATCATGTTGGTTATTATTTTTATCTCTTTTTCCTCAAAGCCAAGTTAGTTACTTTATATTAATATGTTAAAAAGTAGGCAGGGTTTTATAAAGCATGCCAAAAACTTTTGGTCATTTGCAATTAAAAACATCTAGAAAGTTTATACTCTTTGAAACTTTAAACTTGTCAAAAAAACATATTTGTATCATTTGCTGAGGGACTATAGCATTTTTCCGTATGAGTTTTTATTTTGAAGAAACAAGGGAACTGTTCATAATATGGCCAGACTTTCTGGGTTTGAATAATAAAGCACCTGTTCATCATGTAGCCACACTGCTTGGCTTTAAATAAAACAATCCTGCTGCTTACTATCTGTTACCTTGTGCAAGTTACAAGTCTTAATTTCTTCATCTATAAAGAAAGCTGAAAGATTCTACCTCAGAAGGTTGTTGTAAGGTACAGAATGAGCACACAGTATTCAATAAATGTTAGCTATATATGCTCATATGTATATATAATTTATTGCATATCATATTGTATTACATGAATTTCATTAATGTCATAGTGGATTAGGCCTGAGGATTATTACTTACACTTCTCAAGCTCTGCACGTTGATTTTTAAAGCAAGCTGTAGAATATAATATGACATATTTTAGCCTGAAGTTGATTGACCAAGGACTGTAGATTAAGTGTAGTAGAGTTACTATTTCTATCAACAACAACAAAAAGATTAAGTACTTTTAATAAATATACTGTCAAAAAACAGAATTACAGCAAACGTATCTGTAGATCTAATTGTCTTTTGTTCTTGATTCATGAATTGGGGCAGCCTCCATTCTATAAAATAGAATGAGAACTCCTGCTGGACAATGGCAAAACATTGGGTTTTGTAAGGTGGGAACAAGGAAACAGAACAATAGCAAAAAGGCCGATTGGTTAATATCAGATTACTTCTCTTGTAAGGGTTAAGGCAGAGAGTACTTCCTTATTACACTGACTCAGGTAGACTGGAATCTCCTATTTTTAAGAAAAACTGGTCTGTTTTGGTATGTGTTTTGTTTCCTTAGAGTTCAGTGTAATTATGTGGCATTTAACGTGACTGATTCCATTTTGGTTTGGTCTGGTCTGTTGAGGCCTCATGCAGGAGCTTAGTATTAACAGAAAACAATGGTCTTCCATAATTTTTGTTGGACAATGCAAAAAAGTCTGAAAGTGTTTTCTTTGGTTGACAAGCCTAATCTTAGAACAGTTCATCTGGAAAACAAAAGATTACATCTAAAAGTTAGAATTCTGGTCCTTTGTTCCAAAGTTATTTCTTAGTCTCTTCAATGGGCAAGATAAAGAGATGATATATTCTCATTCCTATGGATCAAAGTGTTAATGGAGGGATTTTGCCTTTGTAAAGTACTTGGAGTCCTTTGGAGAAAAGCACTCTGTAAACAAGGAATTTATTTTAAGAACAGCTCCAGGACTGTTGAGACACTTACTTAGTTATTATGACTTGGTCCAGTATCAGAAAATAGAATCCAAGTAATAACCAGAAAGCCCTTAGCAGCCCTATAAATCCAGGCTCTTCTTTATTTTACAGACTAGGAAACTTTGGCCCATAGTGGATAAGAGACTTGAGGATCCTAAGAAATTAAAACTCATAGTCCCTGTTTCTTTGCTTTTCTCAATGCTTCAAAACATTCCCCACTTCACTTTTACTAGGTTTTTGATTATCAGTGATTGTTTTCAGGGCATCTTCTCTAACCATCCTTTATTTTTTAGTTAGAATATTTATGGTGGATAGACTATTGTAATGGCAAGAATCAGAACTCTTGTGTTCAAATCACTTGACTTAAGAGATCTGATTTAATGATTTTAAATATTTATGTAGATGGAATATTTGGTTTAAAAAATTTTTAACTTAGACATAAATGAGAAATCTACAAAAACTTTACCATTATTTCAGTGTCCATCGTTAGGTGCTTTTAAGGTTTTACAGATACTTTTGGGGCTCATTCATTAGCAAAATATTTCCCTTATAATTTTGTTTTCACATTTTCTGTTATACTCTACCTAACATATATTTGAAGTTTAGTTTTCCAGTTCAAGGAAAGGTAAAGAACTTGAATTTTCATTTCTTGGGTTTGTCCAGTTTATTCTTCTAAACGGTGGATTTATACTTTACTCTGACAAAAACCTGGCTTAAAATTCCCCCCTCCCTTAAAAAAAACAGTGAACTATGGAGTCTTAAAAATGCCATTATGCTGTCAGAATAATTTCTTGGCTTGGAATCAGAGAAACCTGGCCTTATTTTTCCCTCGAAAATTATAGCAATAAGTTTGAGTATATTTTTTTTCTCTTCTAAATCCTCAAAAAGAAAGCCCTCTTCCCCACACACCCCAATTAGAAGATACATCTCTATCCCCTTAGTGACCGTAGAACTAGATGCCTATACAGTCAACCCTCTGCAACCATGGGTATCTCATCCGTGAATAAGACCAACCACAGATCAAAATATTTGGGAAAAAAATTGCCTCTGTACTGAACATGTACCGACCTTTTTCCTTACTATTTCCTGAACAATACTGTATAACAATTATTTATTTAGCTATTACATTGTATTAGGTATTAATATTATAAGTAATCTAGATATGATTTAAATTATATGGGAGAATGTGCATAGGTTATATGCAAATACTGCAGAGACTTAAACATCTGTGGATTTTGGTATCTGAGGGGATTCTGGAACCAGTTCTCCACAGATATCCAGGGACAACTGTACTGTGTGATATACAGTGATAGAAGGTAGCAGTGGTATGGGAATGAAAGATGAGATCCTATTTTTACAGGTACATTAGCTGGTCATAGGTGTAATGTTTAACACCAAAACAAGAGAGAATTTCTCTATCTTTGATGGAGAAACAGTATTTGTGGTGGATTAAGAATTTGAGAAGCACTCATTTGAGAAGTTACTGTTTTGGCTTCCTGAAATCTCCCTACACCATTTTACAACTGCTTCCAAGTTTTTCCATTTAGCTTTACCTTCTTATATGACAGAGTTTCATTCATTTTCCCTCCTACTATGCTTTATTGTAAGAAACTCTCACACTTTTCTATAGAAAAGGTATTTCATTTCCTCTTTGCATTTTGATCAACATGTCTGTATAACTAATCTAGGATTTTCCTGTCAGAAATATGGGCATTTCATTCATTTGGGAGGGTCAGCATGAGAAGGGCATTTCATTAAAAATTACTATGTTTCTTTATCTTAGAGTACTATTAATCCTGTAGATGCTGTATATCAACCTAGTCCCTTGGAACCTGTTGTGATCAACACAATGCCTTCCCAGACTGTCTTACCTCCAGGTATAGTATTTGGAAAAATGTTTCATACATTCATTAATGAGAAAAAACTTGTGTGGCTGTCGTAGTAATTTTAGCTCTTTCTGGATTTCTTTTTTTGTTTGTTTTTAATAAATAAAAGGAACCAAAAAATAATACAACAGAAAATGAACTGGAAGAAGTTGATAGTGTTTTTTGGTACTGGGGCTTTTGAAGTATAATGAAAGGAGTTTTGGTTTACAAAGTGAGATGGAAAACAAACATGGTTACTAAGACTTGGATTAGCTGGTAGGACAGAATCCTATGACTCAGAATTTATGGCTAGCAAGTAAAAATTAATACACCCGAATAAGGGTAATCTAGAAATGTTCTGGTTTGGGGCATTCTTTATAGCTCTGAACAATACAAATGGTTTATTCATGGTAGATTTTTACATGAGAAATGGAAGGATAAAATTTATGATAACCTACTGATAATATCTGTATTTTTAACTATAGAGCAATAAATACTGTTATTTTTTAAAATTGGCAAAGAAAGGTTCAGGGCTATACTTGATTCCTTTGCCTTTTTGTCGTATCCAGCATTTCTCCCATCCAAGTACTAACCAGGCCGGACCCTGCTTAGCTTCTGAGATCAGACAAGATTGGGCGCATTCAGGGTGGTATGGCCATAGACTGTATCAACATTTCTTTGTTCTCAATGATGATATAGTGAAGCCTGAAATTGTACTGTAAAAGGGAAAATCCTTTTTAAAAAGTACTTACAAGTGTCCGGGCGTGGTGGCTCATGCCTGTAATCCTAGCACTCTGGGAAGCCGAGGCAGGAGGATTGCTTGAGTCAGGAGTTAGAGACCAGCCTGAGCAAGAGCGAGACCCCATCTCTACAAAAAATAGAAAAAGTAGCTGGGCATGGTGGCACATGCCTGTAATCACTGCTGCTTGGGAGGCTGAGGCAGGAGGATCGCTTGAGCCCAGGAGTTTGAGGTTGCAGTGAGCTATGATGACGCCACTGCACTCTTGCTGGGATGACAGAGATGCCGTCTCAAAAAAAAAAGAATACTAATAAGTATGTGAAATTCTTTTGTGAATTTTTACTCCTAAAGAGAATTAGTTTAATATCTCTTAGGGGACTAAAGAGGAGGTACTACCATTGGAAGCATTTGTTGGTTTTACAGAGCAGTTGTACTGTGGTATTGGGCTACCGTGCCTGGTCTTTTGATGTGCTGCCTGGTGTCTTTGTACTCTGTAACATATCATCGAGTTTGAGAGTTTAGGAAGTCAGGAGTAGTAGCATAGAACTTGACTTAATGGAATAATATAGTTTCAAAAATTATTGATCTTTAAGATTTTGAATCCCAAACAATTGCAGTCAACAGAGTGTTTATTTGTCTGTCTAACTTATTTTACACGTTCAAATCTCCTAGAACCTGCTCAGTTGTGTAAGTCAGAGCAGCGTCCATCTTCTCTACCAGTTGGACCTGTATTAGCTACTTTGGGACATCATCAGACTCCAACACCAAATAGTACAGGTACAGATTTGTGTAATTCCTTTACTTAACTCCCCATTTAACATTTGAAATTTGTGTTTGCTGACGGCGGGGGCGGAGGGGGGGCAGAAAAAGGCTTGAAGGAATGTGTTATATATTTCTGTTGGTGATATCTTAGTTTTACCATTATAGTTCCATACATGAAGTGGTTAACTTTGTGATTGAACCAGAATCTTTAGTAAGTAATTATAATTTAAATAAAATAAAATATTACAAGGTCTTGTTTGTTTACCTTAGGATTTATTTGGGAGATCTATATTGACTTTTTTAAAAAATATACCCATGTTAGACTGGCATGCTCTTTTTGTAAAGGAATCAGATAATGCAGAAGAAAAGCTGAAAGTCCTCTACTCTCCCCTCAGTCATTTGCATGCACCTCTAATATGTGCATATACACCTGTATTATGTATTTTTATTGCTGTTTTTGTTTTAACCTAAATGAGGTCATGTGTTTCTGTGACTTGCTCTTTTCGTTTAACAGAGAACACCTAGAGAGCTTTCCATGGTCATACAGTTAGGCCTAGAGCATTCTTTTTACAGCTGCCAGGGTGGGTATTACTTGTTTTTTCCACTGATGGACATTTAAGTTATTTCCATTATTTTTCTATTATAAGCAATACTTTAGTGATATCTTTGTACAGCACCATTGGCACAGGTGTATGTTTTAGGAAACATATATCAGTCTTTCACTTTTAGCCAATTTTATAGGCAGAAACAAGATACTTCATTTTATTTTGTGTTTTCTTAATTTGTTTAGATTTATGGTCTTTATTTTTTCTCTTTTATAAGGATGCTATTAATGTTAGATGTTAGATTTATTTATTGTTTTAAAACAAATTTAATTTGAGTTACCTGTAGAACCAAACTCAAGGAAGCACTTAGTGCTTTTGACCTTGTTAAACCTGGAGACTAAAACCAAAACCACTCACAAGGAGGTGAAAGGTCAGCCCCTGTTGTTCCTCCACAGATTTCTTTCCTGGGTGGGACCTTTCCCTGCGTAATAAAGAAAAATTGCCGTGTGATTTTAGCCCACTTTAATATTGGATTAGTAAAGGTACTGATCCTATTACTTTGGTCTTTAATAATATGGGCAGATGCCTTCTGCATTTTGAAAGAAAAAGTCATCAGCAATAGTTCTTACTTAAAGCTCTTGGGAAAATACTGATAAGCAATTTGAAAAGTGAAGTTGAAATGTTTTGGCTGATTTCTGTATTTCATAACCTATGTCACTTTATTCATTTAAAAAGTAGTACCTTGTGTGGTTTTCAGTTTGTTTTCTATGCGGTGAAAAAGTGAGGAGCTCTTCCTTACGTACATTAATTGTAAAATAAATTATTTCAGAAGCTAAAGATTATCTTTTAAAAATTACTTCAGAAGATACTTCAGAACCTAACATTTTAGAGTAGGTAGATTTAAAGAAAATTTGAAAATTAAATCAGAATGTTATTTATGACTTCGTTGTATGATTTTTTCATCCTAACTTCATTTTTCTCCATCTTTCTTTACCTCTCACTAATACAAAAAAGAAATAAATGAAGAACTAAGAAGTAATGTTTGCTGTCATTAGTAAATCTCAATTCTTTTATTTGCAGTTCCCAGTCAAACTCATTTTCTTCTCAGATACATTTTCAATTGTGTGATCACCTGGAGTATGTCCACATTACTTAATCATTTATAATTCCTGGTCTGCTTTTTCCTATTCCAATAAGAGAACATTTCTTTCCCCTCTTATCTCTGCTATTGGAGAAAAGGAATTTGAAGTTATTTGCTAAGGTGCGAGCTACCTTTGGAATTTTCAAAGTATTACCTTTCAGGAGGCAAATTTTTTGTGTTGTGGTTTAAAAATATCTTTGTGACCCTGTCAACTGTGTGGCAAACTGATTTGCTCTTTTCCATAACTTTTGAACGATAGTTAAAGAAATTGGCTAAAAATCTATGAATGGCTCTGGATTTTTATTGCTATCTTCAGTTTCTTCCAGAACTGTGGCCCTGGCTTTTGGATTGCCAGCAGTGACCTAATAAACTTTAGTCTCAACCAGGCATCTGTAGTAGATTAGCAGAAACTGCCTAAGAGCCTTTAGATGCTCAATAAGTTAAATTGATCTTAATGTTCCATTGTCCTGATTTATACTTCTGTTGTTACTTTATTATTAGACAGTACACCAGGGGATGAATTCAGAGAATAGAGGGTAATCATCTTTCTCTGGTTCTCCTTTAATTTCTATTGTTAGACTGTTTAGGAATAGAAGTTCTTTCCAGTCTTTTCCTTTTCTTCATTCTACTCATAGTAGCTCTCTGTTTTTATCTCTGCCTCTGAGCCCCAGGTACCTGACTTAGGTGGAAAAGAATTGAGGAATTTGGATGGGGTGTGTGTTTTCCATGCAACTGCCAAAAAATATTGACTAATGTGGATGTGATACACTGAACAATATTTTAATGTTCGTGTGGTCTTGATATTCTTCCCATTTTATATTCCCATTGGCTCACTGCCACGTGTTTAGTTATCTGGATTGGCCGTGTAAAATAAGATCCTTAGCTTCTTGTTGGTACTGGTATCTGTTGTGGGACTTCCAACACCAAAACTCACATAATCGAGAGCTCCCTTCCTGATTTTAAATATAAATTAATCTTTACTTGTAGAATGAGGACATAGCATTGTTTTCATTTTTAAATAAAGATTTTTTAAATAAGGTTGTATCTTCATTCTATAACATGATTTGCCTTTTTCTTTGTGTAGTTGAAATACTGATTTTATTTACAAATAGTGTAGGGACTTCTACCAACTTAACTAAACTTTCTTAATTTCAGGAAGATCTGCTTTGACCCTATCTTCCTAATTTCTTCCCTGCTAATACCAACATTTTTCTCTAATTAAAAAATGTTTTTAACTTCCTAGGCAGTGGCCATTCACCACCTACTAGCAGTCTCACTTCTCCAAGCCATGTCAACTTATCTCCAAATACAGTCCCAGAGTTTTCTTATTCTAGCAGTGAAGATGAGTTCTATGATGCTGATGAATTCCATCAAAGTAGCTCATCCCCAAAGCGCCTAATAGAGTAAGTAGAAGAACAAAGTATGTATCTAAATGACTCTTGATTTTTAAAAATGTAATGTGATTTTAAGACTGCTATTAATGACAGATTTGCCTTATACATTATTATTTGGGAACAGTAAAGAAGACAACTTATTTTTTATAGGTTTTTAAATTGATATAATGGTTGTATAGACTTTTTTTTGACACAGAGTCTCACTCTATAGCCCTGGGTAGAGTGCAGTGGCGTCATCGTAGCTCATTACAACCTCAAACTCCTGGGCTCAAGTATCCACCTGCCTCAGCCTCCCAGGTAGCTGGGACTACAGGTGTGTGCCACCACACCCAGCTAATTTTTTCCATTTTTGGTAGAGATGGAGTCTCTCTCTTGTTCAGGCTGGTCTCGAACTCCTTACCTCAAGTGATCCTCCCACCTCAGCCTCCCAGAGTGCTAGGATTATGGGCATGAGCCACCCAGCCTGGACAACTTACTTTTTTTTTTTTTTTTTTTCTGGAGACAGAGTCTCACTCTGTTGCCCTGGCTAGAGTGAGTGCCGTGGCATTAGCCTAGCTCAGACAACCTCAAACTCCTGGGCTAAAGCGATCCTACTGCCTCAGCCTCCCGAGTAGCTGGGACTACAGGCATGCGCCACCATTCCCGGCTAATTTTTTCTATATATTTTTAGTTGTCCAGATAATTTCTTTCTATTATTTTTTTTAGTAGAGATGGGATCTCGCTCTTGCTCAGGCTGGTCTGAACTCCTGAGCTCAAACAATCCGCCCGCCTCGGCCTCCCAGAGTGCTAGGGTTACAGGCGTGAGCCTCCACGCCCGGCCGACAACTTACTTTTAACTAGCTTATTGAGCAAAGCCAGTTCTGTTTTACCTCTGACTTAATCCAAATGGAGTAAATAGCACCAGCTGTAGTAATGTGCTGATGTTATTAGTTGAACTCTGGACATTACTATGGCTCCAGCACTGGGAGATGATCCAATGAGAGCGAATAAGCTACAAAGCATTATACAGATAAGAGGTTACTGTTAATTTTTTTTTTTTTTTTTTTTTAGAGTGGAGATATTCATCACCTATAAGCCAGGCACTGTATTAGGTGAAGGGACAATACAGAGGTTAAAAAGACCCTGGCTATTCTCTGATGAGTGGGGAAAAAAAATAGAAATTAAAGAAAAAGACCCAGGCCCTGCCCACAAAGAACTTATAGTCTATGAGGGAACAGACAAACATTTATAATCCAATGGGATATGTGGTATGGTATCTAAGTCCATTTGGGCTGCTAGAACAAAATATCGTAAACTGGGTAGCTTATACACAGCAGAAATTTCTCACAGTTCTAGATGCTGGGAAGTCTAAGATGAAGACATCAGTGGATTTGGTGTCTGGTGAGCCTGCCTCCTGGTTCATAGACAGCTGTCTTCTCACTGTGTCCTCACTTGGCAGAAAGGGGGGCCTAGAAAACTCTCTGGGGTCTCTTTTATAAGGGCACTAATCCTGTTCCTGAGGGTACCACCCCATGACTTAATCACTTCCCAAAAGGCCCCACCTCCTAATACTATCACACTGGTGATTAAGTTTCAATGTATGAAGGGGTCAAGGGGGACAAGCATCCAGACCATAGATGTGGTGAGGATAAGTACAGAAAGCTATGGGACGTTTTGAAGTATTGAGAAGCCAGGGAAGGATTCCCAGAGGCGGGAGGGGATGTGATCCTAAAGTGAGATGTGGTTGAATAGAGAGAAAGGAAATGGGGATAACGAGAGGAGGGAAAATGGAAATGTTCTCATGTAGATGGAACCCTGTTAGAAAGGCCTAGAAGCTAGGTGAGCTTGGTTTCTTTGGGGAGCTGTACGTAGGAATAGTTTATGACTGAAGCATAAGGTATGGTGAGCAGTTTTTAAAAAAAAGATACAGAAGAGAGTTGACAAGGGCCAGGGCATGAAAGAGTCCTTGAGCCTTTTAAGAATTTTGAACACTTTCTCACAAGTGATGGCAGTTGCTGGTAAGATTTGCATTTTAAAAAGATAGATTTGCCTAAATTGTGTAGAATTGAATGCAGTGGGGTAGGATTACAGGTAAGAAGACCAGCCAAAACCTGGTAGTAAATCGAGAAATGTAGATGACTTGCACAAAGTTGCTAGTATTGGGAATGGAAGAAGTGTGTGGGTTCCGGAGATAGTAAGGAAGCAGATATTTGACAGATTTTATAATAGGTTTTCCCTTGTTAGGAAATATTTGACCTTTTTACACCATTGAATGAAAGCTGGGTATCTACCATTGTACAGAAAAGGTTTTAACAGGCGTTTACATGTTAGCCAATAAGCAAAGTACGTTTCAGCTGTAACGGTCTACAGGTTGTTCTGGTTAAAACTTTGGATTCTGGAATCTCAGAATGAGTTCTAAGTCTGTTTTGCTTCAAAAGTGTGTGACCTTGGTCAAGTTCTTTAATTTATGTAAGCCTCAGTTTCCTCATTTGTAAAATAAGCATAATAAGAGTTTTAACTTCCAGGGGTCACTGTGAATATTTAAATGAGAATAATGTAAGTTGAGTGCTTAATACAGTGTGTGGCACTTAATCACTCAATAAATAATAGCTGTTATTATAGAAAGCAAATTATTTGCTTTCATTTTACTTGTGTTTGTCATAGACGTAGTTGGGTTAGTTTTTGTTGGGTGTTTTTTCCAACTCTTCTGATTTCTCCAGGGTTGGTACTATTGCTATAGCTTGGGTTTTTGCTTTTTAAGACAGTGCAAATTTGGAAATAATTATATGTGAATTTGCAAGCTAAGTATCATCAACCAGTCCTTACACCTTTAAGGTTAGTTTCTTTTAAAAAATACCAGGCAGGACTCTAATTCTCTTAAGTGTGCACATGAATTGAGAAATATGTCATTCATATATATTAATAATTGCATCATAACTGCTCAAAATCTTGGCATTTATAAGGAAAATGTGTTGGTTCATAAAATTTTTTGACTTGGTCAAATTCAGCTTTTGAATATGGGAAAAAATGAAATATATTTGGTCTAGCTGAACAAATACAATCAAGGCATGGCACTTGAGTTAAGGAAGGGAGGTTTGAATCAACAACTCAAGAAGGCCAGTTTAGCAGAAATGGTTTGGTTTAGCATTTTGGTTTCTTAATGTATGTTGGGAAATAAACTATTGAGAAACCATTAGCAATTTGCCAATAGAAATTTCAATTTAATTTCAAAAAACAATTTTTATGATAATGGATTAAAAGAAAACAAGCATTTGGAAAATTCCAAGGTAAAGATTATTATCGATTTTTGAAGGGTTTGATCATTGTTTTATTAAAACAGAATTAAAGACAGTATCTTACACTAGACACGAGCTATGATTCTAGGTACAGTTGAATATCACTTGTTAGTATGTGGACTCATGTATCTGTCATCTAAAACAGCAGTCCCTAACCTTTTTGGCACCAAGGACCAGTTTTACGAAAGATAATTTTCCCAGGGATGGGGTGGAGAGTGGGTGGAGCTCAGGTAGTGATGGGAGTGATGGGGCGTGGTTGTAAATGCAAATGAAGCTTCCCCGGCTGGCCCACCTCTTACCTCCTGCTGTGTGTGTGGTGGAGGGGGCTTCCTAAGTTTCATGAAACACAATTTTTCCATGGAGTAGGGAGGGGTGGTGGTGCAGGGGGAGAGGGGTGGGGCTCAGGTGGTGATGTGCTGCCCACTTCCTAACAGGCCACGAACCAGTATAGGGCCATGGCCTGGGGGTTGGGACTGCAGCTCTAAAAGCATATGACTATTTTCAGTAAAAGCTTGATATTAATAATATGTGATTAGATCCTTGTAACATCACTGATAGTCTCTGGCCTCAGTTTCGGGAATTCTCCTGAAAGTTTTATGAAGCAGAGGCATTTAAAACGCCTGTCATACCTGCGGTAGGCATGCCTGCAAAGCCATCCGCACGCTCCTTTGCCTCTCCTTTTCCTCCCTCCTTCAGGCTTCCTTCTCTGTGCCCTCCCTGATCCCATAACACACACACAGTCCATGAACCTCTCATTTCAAAGGGCCCAGAGTTAAGTTTTGTGTTCAACTAACCCACTCTAGTTTCCTTTTCTCTCTCAATTTCACACTCTCCTTATATACCCTAACCTAGAAGCCCAAACTGGTAGGGAGTGCAGTTGTTTTATTTGGGTAGGACAGTGTTCTGTTGATTTGTTTTTGTTTTGTTTTGTTTTTTTTAATGGGGCTTTAAATCTCTTCAGCTTGGGTATACTGGCTCCAGTCCCATATTTTTATAGCTTGGCCCTATTCATACATTTACGTTCTCTGTCTAGCCTCTGTAGTTATTTGAGCTTCTGACATCTGCTGGTCAGCAGCTGCTGTCACTTGTTGGTAACTCTAAGGCTTTCTATCTACTCTTTGTCTTTCTGAAGAAAGAGAACTTGAAAGCTTAAGTCCTCTCACTGTTGTGTTTCTAAAGACCTGTAGTAATGATAGCTCCTGTGAATTATGTTATTGAGCAGTGTGGTTTTCACATTTGTAAATTAGATGAAATTACATGTTGGAAAGGACTTATACTTTGGAGCCAGGCATGCATTTGAAATGGCTTCACTATGCTCCAGCGTGTGACTTCAGGCGGGTCATTGAACCTCTGAGCATCTGTGTATTACGGAGAGTAATTATGTCTACCTCACAGGGTTGTTTTGAAGATAATACACATAGTGTATGGCTCATACATACTAGGTACTCAAATTGTTATTATAATTAATTCAGAGCTTTAAATGTTTTGGTATACTTTATATCTTTTGCTTAAATTCTAGACAGCTTAGTCCATTGCATATAAACCTTTCCTGTATGCATATTTGTTATCGTTTGTCTTTAACTATATTCTTTATATCCTTTGTTCCGTAAGGTAAATTATGGAATGGCTGAAAATTTATCCTATTTCTTTCCATTTTCAGCCTTATTGAGTATTTCACTTGGCCCAGACATGGTTTCTAACCATGGTTAAGGTTAGAAATGTAAATAGATCTGATTTTTGGAATTGCATCTAACCTGAGATTCTAGTTTTATAGGATTTGGGGTTTTCAGATCAGTTGATTTAAAAAATTAACTCTATTTTGATGGTGTATGAAAGAGCCACAAAACATTTGGAAGATAATTTTCATGCAGTTCTTTCATTTAACGATAATTTGATTTTTCTTGCCTAGGTCTTTTACTCAATATTTTCCATTGCCTCTCAAAACTGGTGAGGTAGACATTAGTTACAGTACAAAGAAGCAATATTTAGTTACCTAAGGAGTTTTGAAAAATAGATCAAAAGAAGGTAAGTAACCAGGGCAAACTATGTTTAAATTAGAATGCCTAATATATTCTAATATTCTAGGTGTTCTGATACAAGTAGAGCCCAGAAGATTTTTAGGGCAGTGAAACTTTTCTGTATAATATTATGGTGGTGGATACTTGTCATACATTTGTCAAAGCCCATAGATTGCACAGTGCCAAAGTTGAACCCTAGTGTAAACGATGGACTTTCTGTAATAATGGTGTGTCAGTGTAGGCTCATCGATTGTAACCAATGTGCCACTCTGGTGTGGGACGTTGATAGCTGGGGAGGTTGTACATGTGGTGTAGGGACAAGAGGGGAACTCTGCTTTCTGTTCAATTTTGCTGTGAACCTAAACCTGTTCTATAAAATGAAGTTTATTAATTAAAAAATGAAAAGAAGGCAAGTAACAATGGCAAACTATGTTTAAATTAGAATATGTAATATGTTTCACATGTGTAGGTTTGTAATAAGAGTTACTGTATGTGTACCATTTTATAAGTACCTGTAGTATGAGAAATTTGGTTTCCATTTTTACATTTAATAAGTAAACTGTATGCCTTTCTGATTATGCTTTTATTTATTTACAAAGACGTGGGTAAGTTTTGATCACAGCTATAATAATTTAATAGAAGCTTTCTTTAGACCTGTTAACCAGTTCATAAAGCCAGTTACTGTAAAAAAAAAATAATAATAATAATAGCTTTTTCATTTTATAGTTTCAATTACAGTTTTCTAATGACTGGGAAGAGTGTTAGTACCAATGTGGGCTTTTATTACAGGGTCTCAAAAATATAGACAAGACATCTTTCTGAGACTTAGTAATAGACTACTGCCAGTTTTTAGTTTCTGGAAATTGTTGCCAAGAATTGTGACTATCTACATTTATACAAAGTAACAAAATCAGAAAATGAACTCTGGTTTTAAACTTAGATGCAGAGGCAAAAATCTCACTAATTTTTGATGACCTGTGCCTTGCCTTTCAACGTGATTTGGTTGAGCACACACTATGCAAAAAGCACAAGATGAGAACTTGTCATCAGACTTTACAGTTTACAGTCTTGGAATGAGGGTGGCAGGGAGAGAGTTGGAAAGTGCACGCGTGTACATATGTAAAACCAGCTAACTGTAAGAGTCTAGTCTCTGCCACTATGTGGATATATTGGTTAAGTAGCTTTGGAGGTTGTCTTACTATGTTTACAAATTGATTTCTTTAGCTTAAGAAAGTTATTAATGCTTTTTTAGTTCTTCCGGATCTGCCTCTGTTTTGACACACAGCAGCTCGGGAAATAGTCTGAAGCGCCCAGATACCACGGAATCACTGAATTCTTCTATGTCCAATGGAACAAGCGATGCTGGTAAGTGACCTTTGAGAATTTAACTTTTTTTTTCCCTTAGAAACATTTGTAATGCTGGTAGAAACACAGGTTGGCCCAATTTAACACCAATCTGACAAGATTTGTTTTATTTTAGACCTTTTCGATTCACATGATGATAGAGACGATGATGGGGAGGCAGGGTCAGTGGAGGAGCACAAGAGCGTCATCATGCACCTCTTGTCACAGGTCAGGCTTGGAATGGATCTCACTAAGGTAAGAACCACATTTGGCATTTGCTGTAAGTCTTAGCTAGTATGTGTGGATTCTCTGGTTGTGTGGTGAGTGTGCTTATAAATATAGTAAAATGACATCACTTCTGTCCATACTTGTACCATGTTGTGATTTAATTAACATATATGTAGATGAGTAAACCGAAAATTTTATAAATGGATGAAATAAGTGAAGCTAGGATAGTTTTACAGAGGATAGTATGTATGTGTTGTATGGATTCAGATTTGGAGTTTATTTAGGGCAAATGAGGAATAAGAATAACATTGGGCTTGTATAGTAGTTTGGGCAAAGCTTAAAGCAGTGCTGTATGCAGAGAATCAAAATGAGCAGAGTTCTGACCTTGAGGTCAGAGGACCTGTGTTTGCATCCTGCCTCTGCTATTACCAAACCATGCAGCCTTGAGCAAGTCCCTGCCCCTGTGATCTTTAGGGTTCTCACATGCAAAGTGGACATACAGCGACCTACTTCACAGGGTTATTGTAAGGAATAGAAGAGTAGTGAATCTAAAATTGTGTGACACATATTGAGTCATACAATTACTGTAGCCTGGATTTGAATTTGAATTTGAATTTAAACTTAGTGCTCTAAACGAAATCCCCGATTGAGTTAAGAGGCTGGTACCTTTGTATACTCCGGCCACTGTGCTAGAAGTCTCATCCTTTTGATTCTCACCACAAAACTGCAAAGTAGGTGTTATTGCTAATTCCATTTTATAGATGAGGAAACTAAAACTCACAGAAGTTAAGTAACGTGGCTGAGTCACATTAAGTGGTAGACTGAGATTCTAATCTGGTCTGTGATTTTAAGACCTGTAATCTTTCCACTACTGCCTTTGTCTTTAAGGTGAGCTGTAGTGGCTTTCATATTGGTTAAATTATTATTCTACCCAGGCTCAGAAAGTTAATTAAAGTTAGAATTTTCACTTCTGTTATGACAAAATCAACTCCAATGCTGTAGTCAGTAGTGAGCTTCATTTTGGTTTTGGATTTAGAGGGCCATTAAGAAAAAGGCTAATCTGTAATATTTAATACTTATAATAAGGGTTTATAATAAAACCTCTACCCCCTGATCTAAGTGAGAACAGAAACACAAGGATAACGTTAATTTGTGAAGCCCAGCATACTTATCAGGAATACTCTAGGTAGGAAAATATTTGTAGTTTTTTTTTCCCCATAATTGCTTCAGTAATAATTTTCTTGCATAGCTGCTGGCCTTTCTGTGGTTGTTGTTAGGAAGGACATTCTTTTCTAGAAGTGGCCCATCAGGCTTCCCATTGAATCTCATTGACCAGAGTCAGGCACGTGTCTGGGCCTAAACCAGTCACTGGCAAGGGAAGGTAAATGATCAGTTTAAATGAATCCACATTTGCCCCTTGAAACTTGAGAGTGAGGGCTATGGCTTCCTATAGCCAGATCTGAACTGAATCCATGTTCTTTTGGGGATGAAGCATGGATGTTGGGAGGCAATAAAAAGTGTCTGCCCTGATCAGCTTTGTAATTCTTCCTTCATATGATTTTCTCTGCCAGATAATCTGTATTTGGGTCCATAGCTACTAAAAGCTTGGTATGTTATGAATGATATTATAATAATTTATTAGTGACTATATTAAAAATAAGCCATTAGAAATCTTTTTCGGCACAAACAAATGGCTCTGATTGCTAACAGATTCTGAAATTTTGATTCCTTTTATGCATTCCAAAGTGTCATTATAATAATGCCTTAAATTTGTATCTTTTATAAGAATGTTTTCTCACTTCAGATACTTTCCAAAAAGAATTTATTTCCAAATGTTTTGTCGTTTTTAGGGATACTACAAAGTCACATCCCATTTGCCTCACTCCTTAGAACAATATATATATATATATATATATATATTAGGTCATATACATATATTAGGACCTGAATATATTAGGTCATTAAATACGAAATGTCCAATTTTGAATCAAAAGTGTAGTTTATTGTATTTCAAACAAGGCGCAGTACAATTAAAGAATGCACATAAACTACCGACACAGTTTTGCCATCTTAACGGTATCTTGTTTATGCCAGCAGCAAAGAATCCTGGAGAACTAGTGGCAATGAAATCGCGAAAGGCATTTTCTACAGCTTATTGAGAATTGAACATTTTTCCTTCCAAGAAGTTGTCCAAAGCCTGGAAGAAATGATAGTCAGTTGGTGCAAGGTCTGGTGAATACGGTGGATGGCAGAGAGTTAGTTTCCAAGTCTAGCTGCTGTAGTTGAGCAGCATTGTTTGTGTGACTTTTGGTCCAGCACTGTCTTGCAAGAGGATTGGCCTGTCTCTGTTGACCAATCTCGGCTGCTTAATCGCAAGCATCCTCATCATTTCATCCAATTGGTTGCAGTAGATATCCGCTGTAATCAATTGACCAGGCTTCATGAAGTTATAGTGATAATGCTAGCGCTGAACCCCCAAACAGCATTAGCTTTTTTTGATGAATATTTGGTTTTGGACTGTGTTTCGGCACTTCATCTTTATCCAACCATTGTGCTGAACGCTTTCAATTGTCAAAATAATCCATTTTTCATTACAAGTCACAATATGGTATAGAAATGGTTCGCCTTTATGTCGTGACAGCAAAGAAAGGCAAGCTTTGAGACAATTTCTGGTCTGATGCTCATTTAATTCATGCAGAACCCATCTATCCAGCTTCTTCACCTTGCCCATTTGTTTCAAATGGTCCAATATTGTTGGAATAGTAACGTCAAACCTTGCTGCTAATTCATGCATAGGTTGAGATAGATTTGCTTCCACTACAGCTTTCAACTTATTATCCTGGTCTCACATTGCCCATGTGGCTCATTTTCAAGATTAAAATGATAAGAATGGAATTTCTCAAACCATCAGTGTACTGTGTGTTCATTAGCCACATCCTTCCCAAACACTCTGTTGCTATTTCAAGCTGTCTGCACTGCATTGGTTCCACGACGTAACTCATATTTGAAAATAACATGAATTTTTAACTTATCTATGGTTTCACAAAAATTGTTCTAAAAAAAATTTTTGAAAGATAATCACAGGCCACAACATGTGTTTGAAAGACTGAGGATGTGCCTTCACAACAAAAGTAAAACAAATGTCAAAGTGAAATGTCAGCTATATCAACTGTAAAACTTAGCACTTAAGGAAATCAGACATTTCATACTTAATAACCTACTATAAGCAGTGCGTGTAATCATCCTCCTTTTACAGGAACTTAGAGAAGTTGAGTTAATTTTCCAGAGTCCCCTCACAGCTAAGAAGTAGCAAAACATGTGATTGAACCCAGGTTGAAGATAACCATGTCCAGCTCTCTTCCGTCATTGTTCTAGCAGTTTGTCATAATGGCATGTATCAGTATAGTGCTAAAAACAGTGAAGATCTGTTGAGAGTTCTCAAGAAAATTCTTAAGTAGGGGGAAAATGTTTTTTTCTTTGATTATAAGTGAAATCAAACTTTATTGTTTTTGGCCCTTTTTTAAATTTTCTGTTCAGTTCCTTTGTCCATCTTTCTACCATAGTGATCTTTTTGTCCTTGATTTGTAAGAGTTGTTTATATATTAAAAGCATCTACCCCTGTTGGATTCCCAATCTGTATTCTCTTCTTTTGTTTATTCCTTCAATTGCTCATTTAAAACTTTCTTACTGGCCGGGCATAGTGGTTCACACCTGTGATCTCAGCACTTTGGGAGGCCAAAGCTGGAGAATTGCTCGAGGCCAGGAGTTTAAGACCAGCCTGGGCAATGTAGTGAGACCCTGTCTCAAAATAAATATATAAATAAAAATAAAAAATTCTTACAGTATAAATAGTGGTGAAAAGGCAAGTGTGAACAAAACTTGGTTCTTGCCCTCTAGGAGCTCATTTTATATTTGAAGATACAAATTCATAAGTAGATAAGGTTCCTCATATACCTAATGATGATAGAGAAGCTGCAATAGAGAGGAAAGTAAACAGATGCCCCAAAGTCTGACAGATTCAATTTTGAATTCCACATTAATAATAGAACACTGAGAAATTTTTCTACCCTCACTGAGTTTCATATTTCACCACTGTAAAAGAGGGATAATAATTCCTTCATCATAGGGCCGTTGTACAATTTAATAAGATAATGTATATGTAATGCCCCAGCAGATTGGAGGTATCAAAGGATTGCTACTGAGTAGTTTGTTGCTGTTATTACAGTCAGGGAGAAAAGGGAGGTTGCACAGAGGAAGTGACATTTGAATATTAGAAACCCCTTCTCTGTTTTTCATCTGCTGGGCAAGTTAATGGGCATTTCTGAATTAGAACAGTTTGGGGAAGTAGTTTTTAGAAGCATGTCTGGGCAATATATAGTGGATGTTAATGTCATTGGAATGAGGTGTGGTTTTTTGTTTGTTTTTTTAAGCAGTTTAGCAATCTGTTTTTCTGTAGTGGAATTTGATCCAACTTCAAGAGTCGTATGTGAATGTTTTTCAGGTAGTTCTTCCAACATTTATTCTTGAAAGAAGATCTCTTTTAGAAATGTATGCAGACTTTTTTGCACATCCGGACCTGTTTGTGAGGTATTTGAACACAGTAATTTCCAGCTTTTAAGGATGTTATTCAGTAGCTTTCTGCCCTTTATTTGCAGGGTAGATGGATTCCTTCTTACCTTTCAGACATTTCTGGATTGAAGTAGTATTGAGTAATGTGTTTATATTGGATGCCTATCTGTTTGTTTAAGTTACATAGTGTTGATATTGTTAAGCAACCAAGTTTAACACTTAATTAAATTCTGAAGAGCCCATTAATAGGTGGCCAGTATTTACAGGTTCAAGGGCATAAGTTTATTTGACCCAGGCATTGGTAATCACTGTTAAATTATTTATACTATATCCTAACAAAGTTCAGCTATCTGAGTTCAGCAAACCTTTCTAAAGCACCTGTTTGCCTAGGCACTTTGTTATGAACTGGAGAAAAAAAAGTCACAGAGTCTGCCCTTGAGGAGTTTACAATCTAGTATCCAGATTATAGACTGATTCATAAATTTTAAATATAAATCTTGAAATGTTAGATATGTGTATATGCACTAGGGATAAAAATAATGTAATGGTGAGATTGATTTACAAGGAGGTAAGTTCACATTGCTTTTCACAGGTAGCAGGAAAATTTTCATTGTAATCTCTCTCCTATACATTCCTTGAAACCTCAGTCTGAGGTTTCACAGTGGGTGGGCACACTGGCTGACTTAGATGTATATATGTTTCATTCTTAGGAAGATTTAAGAGAATCATTTAACCAATTCCCAAAGGGTAGAAATTCAAATAAATATGACAGTGTTTAAATTAATAGATAATTTAACAAGTAAAATGCAAACATTTATTAATAACATATAAGTGAAAATGAATGGAAAGTACCAGTTGTTCACTGGATATAGACTTGAGATTTAAGGGTAGTTTTTAATGTGTGAGAAGTTAAATTTTGAGGTCCCTAGAGGAACCACTTAAAAAAATACAAAAGTAAAAAAAAAAAAAAAAAAAAAAAAAAAAAAAAAAAAAAAAAAAAAAAAAAAAAAAAAAAAAAAAAAAAAAAAAAAAAAAAAAAAAAAAAAAAAAAAAAAAAAAAAAAAAAAAAAAAAAAAAAAAAAAAAAAAAAAAAAAAAATACAAAAGTATAGCTAAAAGGTGAATAGATAAAATTAAATAGAATACTAAAAACAGTTAATTCCCAGAAAGGAGGAAAGGGAAGATAATGGAACAAGGAACAAAGCAGACATGTAGAAAACAAATTCTAAGATGGTAGAGTTAAACCCAACTATATCGGTAATTACACTAAATGTAAATAGATTACACACTCCATTTAAAAAGAGAACAGTGATTGTCAGACTGGATAAAAAATCAAGATGGGTTAGTATGCTGTTTGCAAGAAAGAGACTTTAAATATAACTGATTGGTTAAAAGTAAAAGGATAGACAAAGATATACCATGCAAAACACTAAGCATAACAAAACTGTATTAGTATCAGAAAAGGACTTTCAAGACAAGAAATATTACCAGAGAATATAGGGATATTTTGTAATGATAAAAAGGTCTATTTATCAAGAATAAATAATGTTCCTAAATGTATATGTACCTAATAACAAAGCTTCAAAATACATGCAGCAAAAATTGACTAAACTAAAGGGAGAAATAGACAAGTCCACAAATTCCTCCCTCAGGAACTGATTGACCAGGTAGCCCCTGCCTCCCCATCCCCTGAGAATTAGTAAGGCTGTAGATGATTCAAATGGCATTATCAATCAGCTTGACCTAATTGACCTTTCTAAACACTAGCTAACAAGCATATAACACATAGTCTTCTCAGGTATGCATAGAACGTTCATCAAGATAGACCATATACAGAGAATTCTTAATAAATTTAAAATAATTGGAATCATACCAGGTATATTCTCTGACCATAAAAGAATTAAATTAGAGATTGGTGGCACAGATACAAAGAAACTCCAGTTATTTGAAAATTAAACTATGCACTCACATGCACTTAATCTATGCTACTAGAAATCAGAAATGGTGTTTGCTTCAGGGGCAGAGGTAGTGATTGCTTGGAAAAGGAGATGGGGGAACTTTCTGGAATAGAAATGTTCTTTGTCTTGATTGGGTGGTGATTAAGTAGATATATAAATTTGTCAAATCCTCAGAACACTAAGATCAGTGCATTTAATTATATACACACACACGCACACACACTATATATAAATACCTCAATTTTATTTTTTAAAATTTTACTCATTTTATTTTTTGAAGGGATTTAGATATTATACTGTATCTCAATTTTAAAAAGAAACTTTGAGGTAACTCCTGATTGTGGGTCCTTGGTGGTCTCAGCCTGGCTCAGGGTGGACCATGCTTAGGGGTTCTACATCAGCTTGCATTCTGCCAAAAAGCAGGGCATTAAGTTTTGTCTCTCTCCCTTACAGCATTAGTGACCAGAAGGATCCCAGGGATCGAATGGTTCAGGTTGTGAAATGGTACCTCTCAGCCTTTCATGCAGGAAGAAAAGGATCAGTCGCCAAAAAGCCATACAACCCCATTTTGGGCGAAATTTTTCAGTGTCATTGGACATTACCAAATGATACTGAAGAGAATACAGTGAGTTCTATGTTGACATTTTTAATTATCTTAACTTGTATACCGATTCAAGATTTCATTTTATTTAGGAGCAGATGATAATGATCAGAAGATACTCAGCACCTACAGAAGAACATTGTTCTTAGATCATCATATTTTGAATATAATGAGAAGGGGGAAAGAGTGGGATGAGAAGAGGATGGAGATTTAGAAATCAGATCATGCAAGGCCTTATAAGCCGTAATGATAATGTTATGGCTTAACAGGATCTCATTTTTGTCTTGAAAAGTTTATTACAGTAATTTTGTGAAAAATAAATTAAGAAGGGGCAAAAATAGAAGCATGGAGACCATTGGGGAGGCTTCGACACTATTCCACGAGAGACGCGGTGATTCAAGCTGTATTTCAGAGGCAGAACTGATAGGTCAATTGGGTGAGCTAAGAGAAAGGTGACAATTAGACATGAATCCCTGCATGTGGACTTCAGCAGTTGGTGGTGTCATTTACTGATAAGGAAAAGATTGGATTTGGGGAGGGAAAAATCAAGAGCTCCAGTTTGAAATACAAAGTATGATACTTACTAATACCGTACTGAGACTGTCAAAGAGGAGTAGGGAGTTGTAATTTAAGAGAGTAGAGTTCAAGGGAAAGGTCTTAGGTAGAGATGGGGCTCTTAGAGATTTTGTTATATTTAGATGGCATTTTAAAGCCCTAGGATTGGATGAAATTATCTAAGAGGACAGCATAGCTACAAAAGAGTAGGTAACTCAGAACTGAGCTCCAGGGCTCCAGCATTTAAAGGTTGGATTGAAGATGACAACCAGCAAGGAAGACTCAGATGCATGTTAAAAAGCTTTTAGAAGTTGCGGGGGTGGGGAGGGGGGACTCTAGCCCTCAGAGTTTGGCACTAGTAATCTTTCAGTAAATGTGACTCTCCATATCTTTGCCTTTCCAAGTGACATGTTACAAGTAGTCCTTACTAAAGATAGAGGCAGTATGTGTCTGTTTTTATTCATTTGGGAGACATTGGTAAGTGCCTACTCTGTGTCAGACCTGGCCCTGAATTAGACACATGATCCTTTCCTTCAGGAATGTCTTGGTCTAGTTAGGGAGACTGACACAAAGCAGTAATTATAGTGTAATTAAATGCCATAATAGAAGTATGTATAGGATGCTTGATGTGTGTAGAGCAGAGGCTCCAATTAGCAGATTCTCTGAAATGTCATTCGTGTTTCCACATCAAAAGAAAATATTCTGTTTGCTTACAGGAGCTAGTTTCAGAAGGACCGGTACCTGGGGTTTCCAAAAACAGTGTAACATTTGTGGCTGAGCAGGTTTCCCATCATCCACCCAGTAAGTTACAGAGCTCCTCTGCAACCTCCACTTTCAAAGTATTCTGTGCAAAGAAGGTCATTAAAAGCTCCATAACTGAGATTACTTTACTGTCAGTTGTATGGCTGGCCATGTCTTTCCTATCACCTGAAGTGGAAACTCGAGTTGATTGGTTCTTCATGTCTGTATCTGTTCCTTGTGTAAGTTCCAAACACACTTTTAGCTTCACTGATTAAATATGTATAAAAAGAAGAGATTTGGGAAACCAACTTTTAATTCTTCCAAAGTCATCTTACACGTAATGATCTGGGCTGCAGAGACCCCAGCAACTGTGAGCGAGTCTGTGTAAGTGTGATATGTAGTTTCTGCACAGTATATTCTTGGCATAATCGAGAGAATACAGTCGTCCCTGGTGTCCGTGAGGGATTGGTTCCAGGATGCCCTGCAAAATCTGAGGGTGCTTACAACCCTGATGCAAAATGGTTATGCACATTTGCACAGAACCTATGCATATCCTCCCGTGTACTTTAAGTAATCTCTGGATTACTTATAATATCTAATACAATGTAAATGCTGTGTAAATAGTTGTCACATTGTATTTTTAAATTTGAATTGTTTTTATTGTTGTATTGCTATTTTTTTTTAAATTTTTTTAAAATTCTCTCTCAGCAGTATCATTTCCAAATAATTTTGATCTGCAGTTGGTTGAATCTGTGGATACGGAGCCCGCCAACTATACATATCCCCTCAGCATCTTGTTAAGTGCAGTATTCAGAATGGAAATACAGGGTGCAGTACTGCATACTTGCAGACCGTGAGAACAGATAGTCCCTTTTTGGTTTTAAGCCTCCTGCTTTGGCCACAGCCTCATAGTTCAGGGAAGCTCTTGCCCACGTGGCTCCAAATGGATGCCTGCATGGGGGAAAAGGTATAAAACGTAGGTAGGTACCTCCTGGCCTAATTTGAGGCTGTTCTTTGAAGGTTAAAGGATTTATCCACGGATCATTTTATCTCCCAGGTTAAATGAGTTTAGAGAGGTGGCTGTAGCTATATAGTGCACCAATTGAAAACATTTTCTATTCAGTTTCAGCCTTTTATGCGGAGTGTTTTAACAAGAAGATACAATTTAATGCTCATATCTGGACCAAATCAAAATTCCTTGGAATGTCAATTGGGGTGCACAACATAGGGCAGGGTAAGTTTGTGGGCATTGGGTGAACTACAACATTAATAAGAGATTTTTGTGTCATTCTAATGTGTGCTGGACACTTGTCTGGTAAGAGAAAGTGGCGCTGGAAAGCCAGACTGGATGTCATTGTTAGCAAGTAAGCGTCTGTATTGGGGGTGAGCGCAGGGGTGGGGTACTAGGTAGGCTATCCCCAGTTGGCACTACTCATCAGAGATTCTTTCCCTCTTTCCACAGGCTGTGTCTCGTGTCTAGACTATGATGAACATTACATTCTCACATTCCCCAATGGTTATGGAAGGCAAGTAGAGCTGTGTCCATGTCCTCTGATCAGCAGTAGACCCTGCTGTTCCTTAAGCCATGCCCCTCCTCCGCTTTTTCCTCTTAACTGTCAGCCTTACCTGAAAACTTTTGATTTTGCAGGTCTATCCTCACAGTGCCCTGGGTGGAATTAGGAGGAGAATGCAATATTAATTGTTCCAAAACGGGCTATAGTGCAAATATCGTCTTCCACACTAAACCTTTCTATGGGGGCAAGAAGCACAGAATTACTGCTGAGATTTTGTAGGTATTTTGTTTTTCTGCTTCAGTTCTCTTCTTGCTTCTCTGAGATACTTTTCCTTTTGTCTTAAATTGTACTTTCTGTGTTAGAAATGTGAAAGAATGCTTCTGTCTTTGTAAACTTGTTTCATACCTTTTGTATGATGTCTCTTCCTAAAATCCCATATCAGAAGGAGGCCTAAAATGTGGGTCAAGAGCAGTCAGAGGTCCATTGATGGAATTTCCTTCCTAGGAACCTGACTTGTGATGGGGAGCTGAATAGGGCCTTCCTAAGTTGCCTAGCTAACCCAGATTGTGGATTCTTAACTCATCCTTGCCAGGTTGGACCATCAGCTAGTCCTTACAACAGACTGTGACCCCTATAGAAGTGTTTCCAAGTCCTTACAGCCCCTCCTTTTTCTGTGCATTTGCCGGGGAAAAACAGTAACCGTCACATCTTGCAGGCATTTGGCTTGGTTCTGTTTGGCACTGTTGGGTCAAATGAAGATGACTGTGCTGTCTGGGTAACAGTCAGCTGAGTGGGTTCAGAGCCTGCCTAAAGAGGAAAGTCTGTAGTAATGTGCCTCTGGACTTTTCTCTGCCCCGGAAGGTCTTATTGGGAGCAGTGTCCTAGGTGGAAGACACACAATTGCTTAACCAGTTTTCCAGGGAGATAATTTAATTTGGATGTCAGAATCAGCATCCAAAAATATCTTGAGCAGATGGGACCATGAACAAGATGAAGTTTCTAAGGATCAGTATAAAAAATTATTCCAGTTGGAATATATGGGCAGGGCTTAAAGAACAGCGCAAGATACCACAATAATGTAGCTCCCCCTGCCCCCAATAACATAGGCAGATGATGGACTAGGGTGTTCAGAATGAATATATGGGTGTGCCTGCTTCTCAGAGCACTTAGAGGTAACCAACACCAATAGGAACTGCTAGCTCAGCAGAATTTTCTGCCAGTCAGAGCTGTTTTTAGTCAAAAGACTGCCCTTACAAATATGTGAGCTGGAAGAGCTCTTGATGGGGTCTTTAAATTAGAAATCTGAGTATCAGATGAAGAGTTGCACTGAGTAGTTCTCAGACTTTTTGGTCTGTGGACCCCTTTACACTTAAAAATTATTAAGAACCCTAAAGAGCTTTTGTTTATATGGATTATATCCAATAATATTTTTCATATTAGAAATTAATACTGAGATTTTAAAATATTTATTAACTTACTTACAAATAAAAATAATAGCATTTCTGATGAAAAGTAGCTTTCCTAAACTTTTTAAAAAATTTGTAAGACAAGTGGCATTGTACATTTTGTAAATTTTCTAAGTCTAATCACTCCGTTGTTACATATCACATACACTTGTGAGAAAACTGAGTGAAAAAGGCAAATAATGTCTTAATATTATGAAAATAGTTTTGAGGTTATGGACTCCCCCCCCGATATGGTCTTAGAACCCCCAGACCATACTTTAAGACCCACTGTGCAAAGACCTCGTAAACCTGAGATCCTACCAGCTTTCTTTCCCATGGTTCCCTTTCCCCAAATCCTCCCGAGTTAAGGAGGACACTTAAGTTTCTGTTGGCGATAGCAGCTTTCATCCCTCTACCCTGGTCATTTTTTTTTCTGACCTCTTCCAGTCTTCTGTTCATGCCCCGCCATTCCTAACTAGGCCTTAGCTAGGATGCTTGTATTCTCAAATTCCATACCTGTGTGTACAAGTAGAGGCCTGTCAGGGCTTTTGAGGAAGGGCTCCTTGCTCAAGAAAAGTGGTCAGAGCATTAGGCCCGGAAGTCCCTTTCAACCTGAGGATAAAAGCCTGGTCTCCAGCATTATAGTCATAAGCAAAGCCTTGCCTGACCCTAGCACCAGCAGTTTTGCCCTTAAACCCCAGTGCCCACACAAGCTCACCACAGCACTTCCCACGGAGAATCTCGATGACAGTGCGTCTCTCCTCACTAGGCTGTGAACAGCTTGAGGGCAGAGAATGTGCCAAATCTGTTGTGGCCCCAGCAGAGCAGAGCTCTCTTACCCATACTCGCTGTGTATGGGATCTCAAGTTCATAAGCATCTTGTTCTGGGTCCTCACTCTTACAGGTGGCCCTGGGAAATCCAGTTCCCTTACGTTAAGGTGATTCCGTCAAAGACTTCACAGTTGGTCTTTTGTGTTCTACTCTGCGTAGATAGGCCATGCTGACCAGATTCTTTGGTAGAGTAATTTTCAACTTGAATCTAACACATATGTTTCCTTTTCTGTTCAGTTCTCCAAATGACAAGAAGTCTTTTTGCTCTATTGAAGGGGAATGGAATGGTGTAATGTATGCAAAATATGCAACAGGGGTAAGAACCTATATTTTGCCACTTGTTTCCAGCTACATTGAATTGTAGCCTATCCTTTATTCTGGCTTCCTTCATCTGGAACTTTAACCACAGAGGCCAGCTCTGAAGTTGTCTCTTAGGGCAAGGCTTTTCCTTCCTTCCCCCGCCTCCCCAGCAGTGCAGGTACTAGAATGATTTCTACTCTTCTCTCTGCTCTCAAAAAACTTGAGAATAATATATGTAAAACAATGCTTGGCACATAGTGAGAACCCAGTAAATGTCAGGTATATCATTAGAATGTGTAGTATGTTTATAAAATGAAGTGCTAAAGTAATGTGTGTGTACGTGTTTATCTACACACACAGTTTTTTAAGATTTTGTGTAATAAGATTTGACTGCCTGGTACCAGGGATACAGAAATAAGTAGTTCTTGCCTTCAAGGAACTTGCACTCTCTGGTACCACCCACCCAGTGTTCTCATTAAGCTAGGAAGAAAGGTGGTATGAAATCAACAGGAGGACCCAGTGAACTGGATTTTGGACCTGGAGAATTCAAAATGTAAAAGGAACTTCAGACAGTGTACTTAATATTAGCTCCCCAAGATTATATCCCTAGCATGCAGCACATAGCCATGTTGAAAATGTCTGTTGAATTGAGCCTCTAGACTTAAGACAATAACTTTATTTTAGGCTTAAGACTGCATGTGAAACTCATACATCATTAACATATACGGGATTTGATTTTTGGGTCTGCTAATTACAGTCTCTGGAAAGAGTTGACTCTTCCTCCTAGAACAGTTTGAATAATAAAACATCCATCTATCTCTTCTGTTTTCTAGGAAAATACAGTCTTTGTAGATACCAAGAAGTTGCCTATAATCAAAAAGAAAGTGAGGAAGTTGGAAGATCAGAACGAGTACGAATCCCGCTGGTAAGGAAACACATCTAGAGCTGTTGCCACAATGCTTACACTGTTGCCCGGGCATAGGCACAGGGGTGGGTTTTCGAGACAGCATAGCAGAGCCTAACAGCGTACAGACCAGGTTTGATTGCCTGGGTTCGTGTCAGAACCACTTACTAGCTTTGTAACCATGGCTAAGTTAGCTAACCTCTTTTTGCCTCCTTTCTTGAAATGGGAATAATGACCTTGAGAGGAAGCCACCTCTTACTCCCTTAAGCCTCTGCAATTTACCTCTTGACCCTTATTCCCTATGCTTATACTATTTTCTCCAAGATCACATTGTTAAATTCAAGGGAGTTTTTCTCAGTTCCTCTGATCTAACCCTTTCAGTTTATAGCAAGGGACACTCAAACCCTAGAGAGGTAAACTATTCCCCCAAAGTTGCATAGCAAGTTTAGAGGTACAAGTATATGAATCCCAGATCTCAGCTTCCACTATTTTCTCTTCTCTTGTCCTTATGTACCAGGCTGCTTGTCCCTGATTTCCTTCTTTTAAAACTAGCAGTGGAGTCTTCTGGGCTAATTTCCTTATTCCTTACTCCTGTGCACTGGTGCCAGTTAAGGATATTTAGTCTGTGAACTACAGCACTTCAAGCCATTTGACTTATACTGTGGTTGTTATGCCATAGTCAGAGGTGGCTCTAGGCTTTAATTCTCAAGATAGCCAGCTACTCTTGATCTTTTCAGCCTTTGGAAGGATGTCACTTTCAACTTAAAAATCAGAGACATTGATGCAGCAACTGAAGCAAAGCACAGACTTGAAGAAAGACAAAGAGCAGAAGCCCGAGAAAGGAAGGAGAAGGAAATTCAGTGGGAGACCAGGGTAAGCTTGCCTGCCCCCAGCCTCTTATCTGCTATGTTGCCTGTGCTCTGAGCAATAAATCATTCACTCATTTCAATGTTTTAGAAGTGAAGTGCCAAACACTGTTTATGAACAAGATGATCCCTGGTCCCTATCTGGAACTCATTTCAGTCTAATGGGGGGAGAAGACATGAAATAATAAAAAGCATATTATAGAAGTGCAAAGCAAGTGTGTAACTGAATTCTCCCCCTTTCTTTTACAGTTATTTCATGAAGATGGAGAATGTTGGGTTTATGATGAACCATTACTAAAACGTCTTGGTGCTGCCAAGCATTAGGCCGGGAAATGCAAAGTTTACATCTGATGACCAGTAGGCGTAATTCAGCAACAAACAATCTTCCTTGGGAGAACCTATTCACTCCCTTCTTATTACAGTGGTTCCTATCTCAGGGATACTGACTTTCCGACGCAGATGAACAATTAAAGTGGGAAAAGCTTCCCTTTTTTCCTCTGTGGCAGTTACGATTTTGACTTCAGTCCTGAGAAAAACTTCAGGTTTTGAAAACAAGATGTCTGCTCCTTTTCCAAACCCCAGGCATTGGAAAGCATTTATAAATCCAAGTCTCTAACTCTGCACTCTAGTGCTGCTATTAAGATATACAAGCTCTGTTTCTTAGTTCATATAATTTTTGGTGTTATATATATATATATATATATATATACACACCCACACATATAAAATATACCTGATGCCAGATTTTTCATAAATACTCCACCTATTGTAAATATGGGTTCTGAGTTGTTTTAGAAAATTAGCGCAATGTATTAAAATCAAGTGTTAGGAAATTTCATGGTCTCACCTATAATTTTTATTTTGGAAGTGAAATATTATTAAATTGTAATTATTCTCAGCGCTTCTTAAGGCTTCATAAAGTAATTTTTTCAACCTTTTTTTAATGTGCTTTTTATTATCTTTATGGCTAAACTTGGAAGCCAGTTATTTATAGGAGATAGCTTTTCAAACGACTCTTAAAATAATCACCCTCCCTTATACTCTGTGTTCTTTCTTTGGCCCCTACCATGCTACTCCCCAAAGTCTTCACTGAACTCATATCCCAGTGTAGGGGTACCAACATACTGTGTCACCCTAGAGGGTTTGGAAAGACTGTATTTTTAGATCCCAGCCCCACAATGTAATAAAAATGCCACAGCAGCAAATGGCTCATTTTGAAGGGAAATACAGAGCTATCTTTATTTAAAAATACATTTTAAAAAATCAAAAACAGGTATTAGTACCTGGCATTTAGGTACCAACACTCTAGCATTTAGTTATTAATAACACACTGGTTACATGGGGCTTTTCACGAACTGGATTCTCAGTCTGATAGGACACAGGCCAGGGATTCCCAAATTGCTGTAGCAAGTTTTTTGGCCACACTTTTTCAATAGAGAAGGGATAAAAAGTAAATCAAATTCTCCGGTGCCAGTGCAAAAATTCATTGGAAGCCCTAAGGCAGTAGTAGTGTAACTCCATAAATTACAAACACATTTTTAAATACACACTGCTTCAGGCCAACAAACTGCAGTTTATTTGACTATTTTATGGTAGGGGAGAAGGTTGAGTGTTGATGTGAAAGCCCTGATATCAGTAATGGGGATGATAGAATCTGCCAGCAGAGGAGAGGTTGGCAGGTAGGTTAGCTGCATCATTTCACAAGAAGAATTTGAATCTTCACCAGAAGGGGTGCTGTCCTCTTCCAGCTCATACTTCCCATATCCAACAACCTGAAAGAGGCCAAAGATTCAAGGTGAGAAATACACTGACCAGATTTGTGGTCTCTGAACAACCCAAGTTCAGTAAATGGGTAGAGCTAGTTTAGTTAACCACACTCACGTGAACGCTGAGCATTTTACTTCCTGGTCCTCTATGATCCTTGAACCAGTTGACCAAGTCTGATTTTGAGAATGACTTCAGTGCTTCAATCTTACATGGAAAGGGAAGATAGGAACGAAATAACCCCTAGGCAGACCTCCTTGGCCCTGCTTAGCATCATCTGAGGACTTCATTTTATTCTTCCTAACCTCACCTTGTCCCTCACCTTCCAGAGAAAGATAAAGAAGAATTCTCTGAGGTTCATGATGAACCTTCATGTTTTATAGCAGTGATCTACATTAGCAGATGAGCAAGAGAGGTTAGCGGATGCTGTAATTACAGCCGAATACCGTACACTGAGCCTGATACCCGAGTGTCTCCTTAGTGTCTCCTCCCAGTTATATGGTAACTGGATATTCTGGCTTGAGGAAAATACAGCAACTATTGAAACAGGTAAATTTTTTATCTGTCTTCTATTAAGAAAACAAGTGCCTTAAGGTGAGCAGTGCTGAAACCTCTTGTTAAATAACCTCTCTGCCTCACAGAGCAATGTTGTGCTTTGCTAATTTCTCCACAAAGGGTTATATGTTATCAGAAGTAGCACTGAATTGCAGGACCCAGAGCTCTTTTTCATAGGTTTCTTACTCCTTTGGGCTTGTTCCTGGAATAATTTTCATTAAATAGCAGAACCTTCTTTTCTCCACAAAATCTTACAAACTTCAATATAATACACAAGTGGAGCTGCTCTGATTGAAACCGGGGAGGGCGGGCGGTAAGGGTTAGCACCCTGCTCACGTGGCCACCTAAGGTGCTGGGGAGGCAAGTCAAAGTAATGAAATGAGCAAGTAAGTAACCAAGCCGGTTTGGGTGTCCCAGGTTTCTCTTGCATACAAAATACTGGTTTGCTTGGACCCGTGACTCCTGTCGAACCCTGTCAGGACTGTCTTGCTCTGAAAACCACGTTACCTCATGGGCAAGGCGGTCGAAGAGATACTGCTGTGTCACCACTTCGTTCCAGTTCCTATCCACCTCCTCCCCAAGGTGGGTATCCTCACACTCCTTCAGCTTGATCAGAGCTGTGACCTGTTCCCAGCAAAAAGAAATGCTCAGGCATGTCCTCATACCAGTACCCCCAGAACACACCTGGCCCTGTCCAGCCTGGCTTGTGACGGACCTACCAGCAGGACAGAGAGGGATTAAGGTGGAGCTGCAAAGTTCAAAAACTGGCCAGCGCATAGTGCTATTAAAACTATGTCTGGTGTCTTGAGGGCTTATGGGGGTGAAAGACCAAAAGCCTAGACTGGCACTGTTAAGTCACCTGGGTGTTGAATGCATCTTCAGTGAGGTTTTCAATCTTCTCCTCAAAGCTAGAAAGAAACTCTTCTATCTTCTTATCAACAACTTCAGAGCTGAAACAAAACATCTTCAATTAAAAGTCATCAAGAAAACTGGTGTCTCAGGCAAAAAGAATTATGACATGGCACATCTCCAGGAAAAAGGCTGCAGTGTTTTTCCAGGCCTCAGCATTTTACTTTAAGTTGAGGGAGGGAAGAGAATGGGGAAGAACACTTCTTCTCCCCCCACCTTCAGCCCAGTTTCCTAGTATCATACTGAAGAAGTCATTCCAAAGCTGAGAACCAAAGGTTCCAATATGAACGTCACAACAGGCATCCTTGCCTTTCTTGTCCTCAGGTCTGCCTGAAGAGAAGAAACATTGGCAAGCCCTGCACAATGACCACAGGACTTGAGTCAAGTCCTGCAGGACCACTGGAACCATCGAATAGTCCTGGATCAGGCCAACTACAACCCCCGCCCCACACCCTCTGCAGTAACTAAATACAGCAAACCCTGCTTGGTCAGAGTCATCAGAGGTTTAAGGAAGCACACGTAGCTCCCACTCTCCATGCCAGAATATTAGGTTAGACTCCCAACTATTCACTTGCTTACTCACTTGTATTTGGTTGCCTGTGTCCCCACGGTGACAGAGAATCCTAGAATCCCAGATGTGTTCCTACAGGTAGGATATACATGGTACCTACAGCCAGAGTGAAAAATTATATAAGCTCAGGTTGTCACCTGGCCCCTGCCCATAGAGGCACTAGATGTGAGTGGAAAGGGTTTCTGTCCTTACTGGACCTGGAAAAGAGGACCCATAAATTTTAGGGTGTCTCCCCCTCTCCTGAATTGGGGAGCACAAGCTTTTTCTTATCTTGAAAGTTGACCAAATGGAAAACCTGATCATATTCCAAGAAGCAAATGCCAGAAGTTCTAACAAGTAGGTATGGAAAGTACTCTAAGGCATGGAAGGACCAAAGAGCTATGAGAGGCTGCTCAGTAAGGATGTCTGATAAACCTCAGCCTGCAGAGTAAGCCCCAGAGTCTTATTTCGAGCCCAGTGTCCTTGCCAGCAGACTTACCCAAGGGTCTGCTTGGTTCGAAGGAAGTCAAAACAAGGCTCTTCCATGTGCATCTGTAATTCAACATACTACCCATCAGCCCAACTCCCAGCAGAGGAACCTCATTTCTTTCCCCCAGTGTTCCACATACCTCAAAGTCCACCCTCCCTTATTGCCTTTTTCCTAAATGATCCAGGCCCTCTGCCCACGCTTTTAGTGGATGAGAACAGTAAATGACCACCATGCCTTCCAATCCCAGGTCTCTCACCACCCCAAGTCCTTAGTCCCAGGCAGAAAGGCTGGGCCTCATAGTGGAACAGGGGCTCCTAACACCTCAACTCTCCCTTATACACTTACCACAAGCAGCTCCATAAGAGTGTATTCTCTTAGACTCCTTGTACCTGACTGAGAGGAGAAGGTAGTCAGACCAACTGAATATCCAATGGCTTATAGGGGTTTTTTAATAATCCACCTATTCTTGGCAACCACTCATTCCATTATCATCACTTCTTTTCCCCCAACAATCATACTTTCATTTTGTTTACATATCTGCCTTCCCACCAGACCGTGAGTACAGGAATCATACTTGGTCATTTGTATTCCCAGCCCTAACGTAGAATTGCAGGTAAAAATGGAGGTGAGTCCAATAATCCCTGACTTGCCAGCTCCCGACTAGAGGATCCCAAGGACCCAGAGGACACATACTAAAATCAAGTACTTGTAGTTCAAGGCCCTAAGGAGGAGAAGAGGCCATGCTTGGGGATCCTGATGGGTATCTGATCTATTACCCAGGTAGAGAGAAAATGAATAGGAGCTTCTGCAGCCACACAGAGGGACCCAAGCCAGTTGAGAAGAAAAATAAGATTAAGAGGCAGACACCATGTTTTGGGACCACATCTGGCTGCCCTGGAAACTGGCAAAATAATGCCATCAGAATGAAAGAGGGCAGGAGGCCAATAAGCAAGGATGTTGTTAGTGCATCCAGAGTCAGGATCATCTTGCAGGCTTCTCTGACACAGTCTCGTTTCTCTTTCTTCCCACTTCACTGGAGGAAGAGGCTAAAGTCTGTGTGCCCTGCAAGCCCCGATCAGTCAGCACTGTGATTGCCTATTTCTCTCTAAAGGGGCTGCAACAAAACCAGTCAAAACCTTGTATCAATTTTCTATTCAAAATGCTCTCTGTGAGAAGGGAATTGGTTTCCTAAGGGAGGCAGTTTGTAGCTAATGCTAAGAGGTGACTGATGAAAAGCACTTCCAAAGACAGTCTTACTATACGAAATCCTTCCTAAAACTGGAGAAGTTCTCCTGTCTCTGGGTTGTGAGCAGTCAAAGGCACTGGAAATGTGGACTGGGCTAAGAAGGGCTAGCCCATATCATTTAAGGAGTTTGGTACCTGGTAGTCACAACTTAGAACTGAGACCACAGGCTGGAATGCTACAGCTATCGAGATAGGCCCCACAGAGAAGCTGGGCCTCCAGAGAAAGAAAAATTTATCAACCTAGCTCCAGAATTGTAGCTCCCGAATCGCAGGACTGGAATAAGGTTAAACTTCACTAAAGAGAAATGGCCATGATGTCAGGCAGGTAAATTTTCTTCTAACAACCAGGACCTGGACAGTATCAGGATAAGGTTGAGGCTCAGGGCCAGAAACAATAAAAGGACAATGAAGATGAAAATAAGGCCATGCCACCCAAAGCCCAGACCAGGGATCTTCACAAGGCCTGACAGGGAAGAGAATTCCTCATGCAGAGAACTCAGAACCACAGTAGCAGCTACAGGAGCCCCAGACTTTGAGAAGACACTGGACAGGCACAGGTTTAGAGAAGATCCCCATAGTCCTAGAAGTGGACTAACCACAGGCTAAAGCAGGCTATGGGCCAATTGAGATTGTTGAAAAGCACTTCCCTACTTTAAGTCCCACCCCTCCCCTCCAGGATGATTTGGAAAAAACAGAACTGAGGATAGAATGAATAAATTTGAGACCAGCTTATATGACCTCAGGCAAGTAAGGGGTTCTGAAGCCTATGGATCTATCATCCATAACATAGTACTTTGAACCCTTTGGTTCAAAGCTGGTAGTCATTTCTGGTAGTCATTCTGTTTGCTGTATATTGCTTGCTTGGCTATGCTTTTGTTTCTTTTTCAAAACTATCCTTTAACAAATGTCCTTCTGCTGCTTAGGGTTCTGTAAAGAGAACATGAAGGAATTCCCATCCACACTTCTCTGTCCCTCTATATTAGTGGTAACACCTCGCTGTGACTGAAGGAGGATCCATTTTTAAATGTAGTTACTTCAAGAGGACACATAGCCCCAAGCATAAAACTACAGAAGTAACTACAAAAGGGCCTTGAAAGTCAATGGATCACTCATTCCCATACTTTGGACCTTCCACCAGGCTTTAGTACCCTAAAGATACTTAGCCATGAGGATGGCTGCACAATGAGACCAACTGACCTGGTAGTACACAGTGACTTCAGAGTTGGCATCACCCTTGTTCAGAGCTCTCACTTTGCACAGGTGGTGGCCACTGGGCAGCTCTACCACCTGGAACTGCACAGGCATCTCCTGTTCCAGAGGCATGAAGTTCAGCCTTCTGCAAAAGAATCAGCACAGGTCACTAAGGCACCCAAGAACTATGAAGAAGCAGCCAGGCCTTCCACAGTCCCTTTTGAATTGCTTTGTTTATACCAGCCTCAAGAAAATCTACCATTATTTTAACTGTGGGTTTAATAACAATTAACTGAGTTGTGGCCCAATGCCCTCATGCTGGTAATAACATCCCCAAAGAGAAAATTCAAACCAACACTTACTCAACAACGTATTTCAGGAAATCCATAGATTCCTAAGAAGCGAAAAAGAATAACTACATTAGACCCTCTTGACATTCATTTCACCCAGAACCATCAATGTTCTAATTGCTTGGGGAGCGCCGGATAGCATTAGGAAAACAGATACAGCTTGTCATTTCAATGCTGGGTAAGTCATTCATTGATTGGGCCAATCAATTCAATATTGATTATGTTTGTTGCATACTTAGCCGCTCATAACTGAACAGCTCCTTTCCTGGCTCACTTGGCACTGTTTACCCATACACTGCAATACTTTCCCAAATGGAGCAAACTTAATTGTTTAGTGTCAGTTTACCCAACTAGGCTGTGGCCTTTATGATAACTGTGACTGTGTTTTAGACACCTGGGCCCATTGATACAGAGCCTGGATAGAGCAATAGGATAACATTTAACTCTAAATGAATACATCCTCTTTCCCTCTCAAGACTTCTGGTTTCTTACGTATAAAATGAGGGATGAGTGCAGGCATGAGCACATTTCTCAAGTGGTTTCCCTAAAGGGCCAGTGCTGAGAAACTGGGAGGCCAGGGAGGAAAAGGGTCAACAGCCAAACAGTTTAGGGAAAGAGTCTTGAACAAGCACCCTGGCCAGGAAGAGGCCTTGGTTAAGCACAAGGGCCCAAAGACATATCCAGCTCATACGTATCAGCACAAACTCCTCATGTGCTCCCAATCCTACTATTGTTCCTGCTTCTCGACCAACCCACTGCTTCAAGCAAGAAATTTTGGTATCATCTTAGACTCCTCCCCTGTCTCTCACCCCAATTATTCAGTGAATTTTGGCTATATTTTACCACATTATTTCTTAACACTTTTTCATTTATTTGGCCTAACATCAGGATTCATCATTTTTTACTTCAGCTTTTTTGTATGTGGTAAAAAACATATAAAATCTATCATCTTGACATTTTAAAAAGTGTGCAGTTCAATAGTGTTAAGTATAGTCACACTGTTATGAAACAGATTTCCAGAACTTTTTCATCTTGTAAAATTGAAATTCTATACCCATTAAACAACTCCCTTCTCAGTTTATGGAAACCACTGTTATACTTTCTGTTTCTATGAATTTGACTACTTTAGATATCTCCTAAGTAAAATCGTATTTGACTTGAGCTTTTATAACAGCCTCATAACTGGTCTCTCTGGATATTTCTTAACCGCAAATCCTCTTAAATCCTTCAGTGGTTCTCCATTTGCTACAGAATAAAGCCTTAGCACATTAGCTTGACGAACAAGCTTGACATACTTGTTGTGGCTATGTATACGTGTGTGTATGTATGTATCATATATCCTTCACCGTTCCCCTCCTCCACTTTTATCTCTACATTAAACTGTTTATGGTCAACAATACAGTCTTCGACAAATGCAACCAACAACATAGATATGCCAAACCCGTTTCACTCAAAGTACCGGTCTATTACCAGTAGTCTCCTTCATAAGAAGAAAGTAGCCAAGCATCAGAGGGGCCAGGTTCCCTCCTAAACAGAATATGATAATGCTGTCCTGCCAAAAATACAAGAGTTTCCGCTTCCCCTTTAAGAAGAACTAATGCAATTCCAGGGTTCATAACTGCATTCAGGACCAGCCCACAGTAACAAAGCACTTCATACTCACTGTGCTTGTGACATTCCCTTGTACCAGGCCCTCAACGAAGAGCTGGGATTTGAACTCTTTGACAAAGCTCAGCAGAGACTCAAGGGAAAGGCCATCCATCAAAGCCCGGTACTTGTCAATCATAGACCAACGAGCATATTCCAGGATTAAAAGCCGTACATCTCTGTACAGAGGGCAGAAAAAAACCAAAATTTTGTTGTAAGAAATGAATCTTGAGAATAAAGAAATACTGGTCAAGTTTCTATAGATGTGTGTTTAAAGAGACAATTTCTGTCACAACTTAAGATGGGGAAAACATGTCATGATCACCAAACAGCATTTAAAATTGGATACACAAACTTTTAAATAGATTTACTCACCAGTACAACAATGCACTTACCTGTCTCAGCTGCAGAGTAAAATATTTCACAGAAGTTGCCAGATGAGTCAAGTTTATCCAGTTATGCACCAATTTTAAAATACTACTATTTTGGTTTGCATTTCACTAACATTTGAAATCGAATTACTGGAGGCCATCATTATGGATAACAGTTACAGCAGTGACAATTATTAGTAAAGGCACTGGCTCTAGTCTAGTGAGATTAACTCCGCCTTCCATCTCCACAACCCCACCGCCAATAAGCAGTTTGAACTTGGCAAGTCTCCTAACATCTGTAACCCAATTTCTTTACTTGTAAAACAAGGGAAATAACTTATAAAACAAGAAAAGTAACAGAGTTTTGGTTAAAATTAAATGAATATATGAAGTTCTTAGAACAGATCTAGTGAATAAATCTTCAATAAACAGAAGGTGTATTATTATTACTCTATCATACTTCAATAAAGTAAATTTTAGGAGTTACTAGATTTTAATAAAAATAGTATTTAATAGACTACTATTTTTATAAATAAAGTAGTATTTAGGAGTTACTGGATACACAGGGGCTATTTAGGAGTTACTACATAAACAGGGCTATTCATCATATCAATGGTTGCAGATAACCTTCCTTTCAACTTACATTTAGTTACTAGTTTTTTTAACTTTTTGTGTTATTACATGCCTGAATCTTAACCCCATCTCTCCCTGCTTTCTAATTCTGGTAATTGATGGGCTCATTACAACTGTGTCAAAAGCAGGGCCTCTACATAAGGTTGTGCTGATTGTTCACCACTTACAGATGCCCAGCAAGGAGGCCAAGTAGGGCCTCGCAAGCCATGTGCACAAAGGCTGCTCAGGGACAACATTTCTCTCCCTCCCACAAAGGCTCCGCCTGCTGATAGAGGGTACCCCAATGGGGTACTTTTTTCTGATTCACTCAAAAGCAACCTATAGGCTATCCTTAGCCCTGGACTGACGTAGTAAGAACAGGCTCTGATGGCAGGCCCAAGGATGTTGCCTTAATAGAGGGTTTAAGCTTTAGCATACAGACTGTTGATCTGCCTTTTTGCTCTCTTCTGGAACCTTGCCTGAATTCTGGATAGTTAAGGTTGCCAGATAAGTGACATGTTAAGCAATTTAACTCACCTACTAATCATACCACACAACAAAATAAAATCACCTGTAAATAATTTTGGGCTACAGCAAAGGTAGCACCTCTTTAACTGTTATTTACTTACAAAGAGTGGAAAAAACATCCTTCTTTACTTTAAGCCAATAATCATGCACTGTAGGCTGCTTTTAGTCATATTCACAGATAGCTACTTAAGCTGGGTTTACAAATCCTACAACCCTATGGACTGGTTTCCTAAACTGGAACAAAATTCAAACATGTCTGAATATTAGCACAGAAACTATAGCCTCATCCCCTACTTCTACCCCCTAAGAAGGCAAATACTTTCAGGCTCTCAAAATATAAGCTGATCGTGTTTATACCCACTTGGCCAGAGTCTCGGGCTTGATGAGGATGTTAAAGTAGGTCTTCTTCAACTGCTCAGTTATCATGGTAAAGACCGCTGGTGTAGAACTGAACTCAGCTAAGTAGTCGATAATGAGCTGAAACAGTAGCTAAAAGAAAAAGAAAGAAGTACTTCAAGTTGAGAAGCATGGAAATTCACTACGTTTTAGGGGGGTTAATGGTTCTCTTTGGTTTTTACCAGCAGTGCAGCATGGTACTAGGCAATGTCGGGGACATAAGAGAAGTACTAATGACTCAAAGAATCTTCAGGGGCCAAAATCCTCAATAATTGTCAAATTGGAAGTAATGAATTTTCATGGGTATTCTCAAACATTTTTTTCTTCCAGATGAACTTAAAATAATTTTGGTTGTTGCTACTATAGGAGAAAATAGCCACTGATTTTGATATACTAATCTTACGACCAGCCACATCACACCAAATTATTTTTAAAATTTTAGTAGTATCTTAGGTTTTCTAAGAATACAATCATATCATATGCAAAGAAAAATATTTTTCTTTTCCAAAAAAGTTTTTACTTTACTTTGTTTTTTTCATTTTATTATATTAGTATTAATAATAGGATAACAGAGCTGGTCATGGATTATTCTTGGCTTGCTCCTGATTTTAATGTTTAGCATTTTATCAGTTAATGTAACATATGCTGTTATTGTTTTTAATTTAAGGTTTTTATTGTACTTAAGTAATTTCACTCCATTATTTATTAGGAATGCTGACTCAAATTTATCAAATGATTTTTTGGCATTTATCACTATATTCATATAGTGGTTCTCCTTTGACTTGTGTTATACTGAATTATGTTCATCAACTTCCTAATACTGAACAACCCTAGCATTCCTGGTACTTGATCATGGTGAATTATTTTTGCTACGTTGGATTTAATTTTCAAATTTTTAGGAAATTAGCATCTGTATTCCATAGGTGAAATTTGTCTCCAGTTTTCTATACATAGATATATATGTTCTATATCAGGTTTTCCCATTAAGGCTAAGTAAGCTTCATAAAATGAAGAATGTCAAATACTTTTCAATGGTTTGTATTTTCAGAAAGCTCTCCAGGTAATTCCAAAACATACATGCCACATGACAAACACTATATTAGGCTTTAATCTGTTTGGATCTTAAGCTACATTTTATTTAGGCCTTTGAAGGTTGACAAAAGTAAAATATTCCATGGTGTCCCTCCTAAGACCAATCCTTATTCCCTGGAGAGAATGAAAAGGACATGGGAATAAAGGTGAGAACTATACTCTTCTCTTGGGTCTTTGCCAGGATGAAGGACATCACCTCCTCCCACAGGTCATACTTCTCTCAGGTCCTTTCCTCTAGAATTTTCCTTATATACACCCAGTTCCACAAACCTTAATATAATATATATTCTACCCAAGAAACCCAGATAAAAAATTTGTTGAAGTGTACATTATATTTTTCTACCTGGCAGTTAATGATCTAACTCTTTTAGCTAGTATCCCATATTATTTTTCCCTCTGCTCACGAAGTTTTTGACAAAGCAACATCAGAATATATTCTTTACCAAGAAATACACGACTGACGCGACACAGACCTTGTTTCTAAAAGGCTCATAAACTTAGAAGGGAAACAAGACACAGATACTTGAAACAATGGGAGGGGAAGTAAGAAGAGGAAGTAAGGCACAAGCATTTGAGTTCTACTCTATGTCAGGCAATGTGCCAGGTCCTTTAAATTTGTTATTGCTATGGTAAGAAATTTAGCTCAAACCAGTCCTAAATGCCAGTGTCAGCGGCAAGAAACTAACAGCAAAGGGAAGTGAAATCAAGCTTAAAGCATGGCTGTGTTGTATGCATTGCTAGTAATTAATGAAATACATGTTGTTCTTATGTACGGTCAAAGTTAGAATAACTGTCATCAACCAAGTACATTCATGAGAATTCACATTAAGAAACACTTCTTTCTACATACAGCATCCCATGCACAAACCTCTATGCTTGGTGCTAGAGGGGCAACAAACATATTTTAATGCTCTCTATCAGGAAAATAGAGTACTAGTACTTACAGGTAGTTTGTGATTGAATCCTTTCACTCGAATAATTAAACCATGTTCACCAGCTACCAGTTTATACTCCAACTGTGCCACATCTGCTTCATAAGCTGGTTCCGCAAGGTTATGGGTAAGGATATTGACAAAGATATCAAAGAGGACCACACTGAGAAGTACAAAATATAAATGGCATCATTAACTGGCAAGAAAGACATGAAGAAACAGATTGCTTCAATTTAGAGTTAGAAGCTTCATTTTTAGAAAGGTGTTAATTCCCAACTCCAGAATATAAAACTGTATACTTATTTAGTTAGGACTCAGTTTCACAGGCACACTGTAGAACTCCTACCTCCAGTAGTGTTTCCCAATCTTTTTCATGTCATGTATGCATAGAAAATCATAATATTAGATAATATAGATAATGATAATATGATAATATTTATACTGCAAAATGGGGTAAATATAATAAGCATCAGAGGCATTTGGCTTGAAGGCTCTGGCTACCTTCCAGGCCTAGGCTCCTTGACTGACAAATTAAAAATGTGAAGGAAAGGAGAAGGGCAATGCATTTTTTAGAGTGAATATTAATAAGTTTTAGTGCTGCTTGTCATTTTAAGGTTGGACTTTACAGTTAGGTGGCAAAGGAAAAAAGACATACACTGACATTTCCTGAGGTGCCTCCTATGACTTAGGCACATTTTTGGCTCTCTGTGCCTAAAATTGTGCCTCCCACAATGCAGCTATCTACATAAATACATAGTAATTACTAAGAACAGGTAAAATCATATTCTTTGGCAGTCTACAAATTCAACAGATCCATTGGTCTCGCTATAGACTGGGAGCTAACCCAAAGTGATCTTTAAGGAATTTTCCCGAATCCAGTAACTCTATGACTAGCCTTCACTATCAGCATGTTTTACATGTGGGTGCTGGCAACAGAGCAGCCATAGTTCCATTTTAATGTTTAGGATCAATACAAACAACTTGTTTGGAGCCCAGAAAAAAATACATAAATCAGCAACATAGCTCAAGTACTAATATAGAAATGAAAGAATGAGTCAGAATGAAACAAAATAGTTTTTCAACAATATAAAGAATATTTTCCAGAAAACAGAACCATTGCTTACTTTGCTGCAGACTTCTGTATCAAAGGTGAAATTAGATGGAAACGTATATATGCTGAAAAAAAAAAAAGACCACAGATAAAATATAGAAGGCCAGAGGCCTCAAATATTTTACACATCTGCTATTTTCCCCTAGTATTTTTTTTTAATTCTGAAATAAACTACTATCCTTAAATCTTCATTACATTTTTATTCTTAAGGGTCTTTAAAAAGTAATATTTACCATTCCAAATAAGGCGTCCCAAAAGGCATACTTTAATCTGTGGGAAGACCATACATATAGACAGATACACAGAGAGGCCTATGACATATTCATATTTATCAATAGCTTCAGTAAGGAAAAATGTCTAGAAGTATACATGTTAAGAACATTAAAGGAACAACCCCAATGTTCACAAAAACTTACAGCAGAGCCTTTCTAAGGAAGCTGAATAAACTTTAAGAATATTTTTAGAAACTCTTATAAGCTATTCAAAAAAAATTGTGGAAACACCTTTACAATAAACTCAAGAATCCCACAGAGCTACGGTATAGTTGTATTTGAAGTGGAGAATATGGGTTAAATGGTACATGAGAGCAACCAGACTATGATTCCAGGTTGCTTCAGTAAATTCTTATACCACACACAAGAACAGAACATAAAAAAGCAACACAGTGAGCAGTGTGGTGGCTCACACCTATAATCCTAGCACTCTGGGAGGCTGAGGCAGGAGGATTATTTGAGCCCAGGAGTTTGAGACCAGCCTGAGCAAAAGCGAGACCCCCGACTCTACTAAAAAAAAAAAAAATAGAAAAAGTTAGCTGGGCATGGTGGTGTGCGCCTGTAGTCCCAGTTACTTGGGAGGCTCTGGCAGGACTGCTTGAGCCCAGGAGTCTGAGGTTGCTGTGAGGTAGGCGGATGCCATGGCACTCTAGCCCAGGCAACAGAGCGAGACTCTGTCTCAAAAACAAACAAAAACAAAAAGAAAAAACAAACATTGTGGCAACATAGGGCCACAGTGTTAAAGACAAGGACTTTAGAGTCCATTTCAGCTTCCTTGATGCTGAAAACGAACTGGTAAAGGAAGGCAAATGGGGAAGATTTCACATTTGTAATGCCAGACTAGGCTATTTTTTGTGTCTAAGAATAATTTCCTTCATACACTTTTACTCTCTTTTTAAAAATAATATTCAAATAATATCACCAATTCCTTAAGATGGTCAAACACCTGGTTCTGCTTTAATTTAACTGAAAGAAAAATATCTAATTTGTTTCCTGGAAACTGGAGTGTCCATAATGATTTCCGTGACAGCATAGGAACGCATATGAATCTGGTAGATAAACCTGGAAAAGATCTTCAAATGGAAGGGGAAGGTGACAGACATAAGAAAAAAATGGTTGCTACAAAGCAGAGAAAGATTTGTTTTACTTATTTGGTTCCTTTTAGGGGGACCAAAGGAACTTCAACAAGATGGCTTACTAGAGGCACCTGGTACTCACTTCCTCCACAAGGAAGCAAAACGCCAAGCAGATAATCACATGTTGAATAGAGCATCTAAGAGAGAACACTGGAATTCAGCAGGAAAGTGAAAGGAAGGGGAACATTTTACCTTTAGGGATTTTGAATTTGTTGTCTTTCTTATACCACAGGCAACCTTGTGGAGTATTCACAATTTTAACAGGGTATTCTGTTTCAGGGCAATCAAAAGCCTTCAACGTGAAGTCCGTGGCTAACAAGAGAAAAGATTAATAATTCATCAAGTATTTCAACAGGATTCCCAGCAATCTGTTCCTGGCTTCAGAAGTCTAAGTAACTTTTCTTTGTGGCAAAAAGAAAACAAATTCCAGTACTAAAGTAAAATAAATTAGTAGAACAATACTGAAAACTATCTTGGCCTTAAACTAAATGAACTCTGAAGATCTGTAATATCTTAAGAGTTGATTCTGATTTCTACACATACTGCTTCATTCCCTTTCTCAAACTGTGAGAGGGACCACTGGTGAGGACAGTTGTAGAACGTCTTTTACCAACCTTATGAGCATTTGAAAGGTTACAAAATAGTTCTGCTCAAACAAAGTCAAACTTGTCCTTTCATTTAATGAAAACAAATTGTTTCAACATGTAGGTGAGAAACAGATAATTTAAGAAAACTAAAAATAAAAAAAGTGCTTGCCATTATTTATTAAAAAGAACTGGGTTTTTTTTATTTTTGGTCTGAGGTGAGAGTCACATAACACAAAATTAACTATTTTAAAGTGAACAGTTCAAGGGCATTATTATACTTACAATGTTGTGCAACTGCCACTTCTATCTAGTTCCAAATCATTTTCATCGCCCTAAAAGGAAACCTCCTACTCATTAAGGAGTTGTTCGCCATTACCCCTCCCCCTCACCCCCTAGCAACCATCAGGGTTCTATCTCTATGGATTTACCTATTCTGGATATTTCATATAAATAGACTCATTAAATATGGGACCTTTGTGTCTGGCTTCTTTCACTTAGCATGATGTTTACAAGGTTCATCCATATTATAGCATGTTATCAGAACTTCATTTTTTTAAATGACTAAGTAATATTCTAAAGTATGTATATACTACAATTTGTTTACCCATTCATCCACAAAGAAGCGATGGACATTTGGGCTATTTTGATTTTTGGGTATTCTGAATAGTGCTGTATGAACATGCATGTACGCACATTTGTTTGAGTACCTGTTTTCAATTCTTTTGGTTATACACCGAGGAGTGGGAATTGCAGGGAAATACGATGTTCTGAGTGAATTATAGTTATAAACAACTGTAAAACCTTTGCCCTGGGATCAGCGGCTTTCGATTTGTTTTTCTGCGACTCACTGTTAGAAATATGTTTTCCATTGCAAGCTATCAGATGGACAGATAAACACATATATACCTATCTGGAACAAAAGTTCTTAAAATAACACTCTTTGTACATGGAATGGAACATTTTACTGTTTTCTATTCTAATTTATTTTTTAATGCTTTCACAGCTCATTACACTGACCTTACAACCCATTACATTGATTTAACAACCTTTTAATGGGTTGCAACCTGCCATTTGAAAACAACAGAACAACCCGACAAGATAATGACAATTCCTAAGGGGACTGATGTGAAAGAATCAGTTATAATGTACAAGAAAAAGCATAAACTTCAGAGAGTCCTAAGATCTGTGTTTAAGTCCTGGTTCTTCCATTCACTAACTGAATAGTCTTGGATAGCCATTTTGCTTTTCTGAGCTTCAGTTTTGAATTTGGAAAAGAAAATAGTAATGCCCACCCCAGAATGTTACTGGAAATCTCAAATACGAACTCATACGATACTTTGTAAAACATAATATACAAGGTGCTATTTGTTTTTAGTACATGGATGGATTATGTATAATGATTGCTATTTTACTGACCTATATACTTGTTTTCAGCTGGAAGATGAAGATCTGGATTTAATTCGAAATTACTCTTCCATAACTCAGCCCAAGAGTTTTCAACATCTGTAGAGAGGAAATACAAAGTGATGTAAATAAATAATGCAATGTTCAGAATTCTCTTAATAACAAACCAGTCATCAACTAGCCTTTACAAATGAACTCTCTTTTCTCAGGAAAACTGTGAATCTTGATACTCAAAGTGTGGTCCCCATAGCACTGGTATCACCTGGGGTACTGTAAGAAATGCAGAATCTCAGGCCCTACCCAGACCCACTGAGTCAAAATCTGTATTTTTATTAAGATCTTCAAGTGATACAAAGGCACACTGAAGTCTGAGAAGCACTTTTCTAAAATGAAGTCAAAACTTTGCCCCCAAAATACCAAGATAATAGGATTTTAACTAGCTAATAAGTATAAACACAGAAGAAAATAGCTTCCTCCAAAGCAGTATAAGTAATTTTCATTTCAAAGTGAACTGTCAAAAAATTATACTTTTTCCCCCCACAAGAACTATCAGAAAAATAATTAGAGAATAAAAATTACCAGGTAAGTCCGATATACCTAAAAGTAGGACAACTGTTAAAATATTTTACCTTCTATACTATACTGAGTCCCAAACCATTTCTCCTTGAGGTCACATTTTCCCTCATTAGCACCAGACAGTAGAACAAGATTTGCTTTTTGAGGAACTAGCTGATTAAGGGCTTCAGCAATGACCTAATAAAGGGGGTAAGGGAGGAAAGAGACACACACACGACAATTTTAACCTAATATATCTCTGTTAAAAAGGCAAATTCATATTGTTAGATACCTCCAAAATCCTAGCATCTTGATGCTCTTAAAAACATTTATCTACATTGGTTACATGGTCATGAATTAAAAAAATACATACTTATCTACACTCCACGAACACCCTAATTAACAAAGCTTCATTAGTTTATCATTGTTTCAGAAACTTTTTTTTTACTTTATTGAGATATAATTGACAAATATCACATGTTTCTTCATAATGCTTTAAACAACATTCATCTTGAATGCTATATATACTACATATTAACAGCACTAGCAGAAAAAACAGCTATTGTTTACTAAGCTTTTACTCTGTGCAAGGCAGTGTTTAACATCGGTTGTTTCATTTAGTCCTAAAAACAATCCTAAGGTATACCCATTTATAGAAAATAATCTCAGCTTCCAAAGTCAAAGATTAATTAATTTGCTCAGGTTAAAGATTATATAATTTGTACAGAACAATACAGTTAGAAGTGGCAAAGTGGAGTTCTAACCAAGTTTGTAGATGATTCCAAAGATTATACTCTTAATAGTTATGTTTTATACCACTTTGTATCCACGAATCAGTATAATAATGCCAATGTAAGGCTTCCTTCAGTAATCCTCCAGCTATGATAAGGATTAAACACAGGATATTATGAGTTGGTTTGGAAACCAACTACCATTTAAATACCATTTCTTTGAGAAAAAAACAAATGGAGGTTCAGAAAAAAACACACAGGCCTCTAGGCACAACCATCCTAAGGAGATGGCAAGAATGTGTGGTTGTTACTTCCTCCTTTACCTTTTCCTACCCTCTTTAAAAATTAATAGTTTTGGAATACCCTTTGCTGAAGTTTTTCAATCTCAGCATTATTAAACATCTTGGGCCAGATAATTCCTTGTTGTGGGAGCCTGTCTTCTGCATTACAGGATATTTAGCAGCATCTCTGATTCCTGTCCAGTAGATCCCAGGAGCACCGCACTCCCCACCCCTGAATTGTGTCCTCTAGACATTGACAAATATCCCTTGGAGGGCAAAACCACCCCTGGTTGACAACTTACTATCCTATACGAAGCAAAATGATTTATTCCCCTGACCAACTTTTTACTTGTACATAATATTATCCACAAGTCAAATGTTTCTAATTCAGAGAATTTTATATGGTTCTTGAAAATAGTTTTAAAATAATTAAAAATTTAATTGTACTCACTCCAATTTAATTAAAAGAAAAGCAAAACAACTCTTTTAAGTATGTTTAGCAACTAAACCATATAATTCTTAGGAATCACTTTAACTATTTCAATAGATGTTTCAGTACTTCAAAAACTATAAAAATTCAGTACCTAAGAAGACTTAGATTTTCTCCTCTTATATTAAAACATAATCATGAGGCCAGGCATGGTGGCTCAAGCCTGTAATTCTAGCACTCTGGCAGGCCAAGGCGGGAGGATCACTCAAGGTCAGGAGTTCAAGACCAGCCTGAGCAAGAGTGAGACCCTGTCTCTACTAAAAATAGGAAGAAATTAGCTGGACAACTGAAAATATATAGGAAAAATTAGCTGGGCATGGTGGCGCATGCCTGTAGTCCCAGCTACTCAGGAGGCTGAGGCAGAAGGATCGCTTAAGCCCAGGAGTTAGAGGTTGCTGTGAGCTAGCCTGACGCCATGGCACTCTAGCCCAGGCAACAGAGCAAGACTCTAACTCAAAAAAAAAACAAAAAAAAAAACATAATCATGAGAAATTGTCCTCAAAACTATTGATATTTCTTCTGTTTAAACAAAAGTCCTAAGTTTTCTCTATTCCCACAGTTCCTAAGTACATCTCCATACTGTCTCACACTCATCTTTCCCTAATAGTAAGTTTTAGAAGTGAAAACCTCCTTACTTCTGGCTTGTATTCAAAAAGAAGCTGATCTCCGGTGAGAAAGTCCTGCAGTGGATACAGTTGCATGTTTTCACACATGTTTTCCACATACTCAACTGGATCTGTCTGTAAAGAGGTAAAATATTTCATGCCAGAACGTCTCCATTATTATCCTCAATTTGCCACAACATACACTTTCTTTTTTTTTAAACAAGGAAACCAAAAGCTTCTAAACAAATATAACCAGGTATAATACCAGCTTAAGAATCTGATGTTCAGAATTCTAAGAAAATATAGCTATAGCTACACCTTAAGGCACTTAAACGCACACCCTTTCTGTGTTGGATGCACATGCTGAGCCCTACAACCCACTAGGTTCTAGTCATGTCACAGGCTCTCTATAAGAGCAATCACCACACCGAACTGTAAATGCTTATTTACCACATGATTGTGAGGTCAATAAAGACAGGGGATCTATCGCTACAGCACTATCACCTAAAAACTATTTGTAAGCATGAATCAAACCAATGTAGAAATAAAAATGAGTTTCATCAGATAAAAGTCATATCAATCAGTATATTATCTCAATTTAAAACTGAAAGAATGACCACAAGTTCTCTGATCTGTAAAATGGGAATACTTTTCCAAAGGAAAGCAATCAATTCAAGTATTTACTGAGCATCCAGATACACAGGATATTAGAAATGACAGGTCTTTCAGATACCAAGAGGGTTCCATCCCCATGTTTACAATAAGGAAATATACTCAGATTGATTAGATGACTTGCCCAAGGTCACCCAGTAAGTAAATGACAGGCAGAGTAGACACTAGAACTCTGGCCTCCTAACATATCCACGTACTCTTCCTAAAACACCACACTGCCCAGTCCTTCACTAGACAATATGGGATGTTTCTCATCTAATGGAAGACAGAACAAAAGTGAAGGTTACTACATTTGTGGAGAGGAAATGAGACATGTATACATCAACCTAGATACCATAGGTACATGTTAGCTACTACATTTTCATATAAAAATAAAGTAAGGAAAGATTTATTGTTAACTCCCCCTCTTTCTGGAACCATTATTAAACCATTGAAGTGGCTAGTCACTAAAGAGCCATCATTATTGTTTAAGATGACTCCTCCTACCCTGTTCTCGTGTTTTTAACCAGTTATTTTCACTAGCTACTTACTTCTAAGTTAACTGCTCTAATCAGTATAGTATAAAACTGAGTGATTCACAGGTATTTCCTATGAGAAAGCACCAAGGACCCTGGCTGAAAGCAGATCTTTGAAGCCAAGGCAATAGAGAAGGTATTGAAGGAAAATACTTAAATATTATCCTTTAAATTTTTTAAAGATAAAATTCACCCTTTTAAAGTGTACAGTTCAGTGGTTTTTAGTGTATTCACAAAGTTGTGCAACCACCACTATCTAGTTCCAGGACACTTTCGTCACCCCAAAAGGAAACCTCACACCCATTATGCAGGTGCCTCCGTTACTCACTCCCCACAGCTCCTGACAGCCATCAGTGTTTTCTGTGTCTCTATGAATTTACCAATTCTGGGTATTTCGCATATGTGAACTCATAAAATATGTGACCTTTTGTGTCTGGCTTCTTTCATTTAGCATTATGTTTTCAAGGTTCGTCCATCCATGTCGTAGCATGAAACACTCTTTTTTATCGCTGATTAATATTCTATAATATGCACATTCTGCATTTTATTTCTCCATTCATCGGTTTATGGACATGTGGGTTGTTTCCACTTTTTGGCTATAATGAATAATGCTGCTACGATGGTACAAGTTTTCGTGTGGATAAATGTTTTTAATTCTCTTGGGTATATACCTAAGAGCGGAATTGCTGGCTCATATGGTAACTCTACGTTTAGCTTTTTTTTTTTTTTTTTTTTTTGAGACAGAGTCTCACTCTCTTGACTGGGGCGAGCGCCGTGGCGTCAGCCTAGCTCACAGCAACCTCAAACTCCTGGGCTCGAGCAATCCTACTGTCTCAGCCTCCCGAGTAGCTGGGACTACAGGCATGTGCCACCATGCCCGGCTAATTTTTTCTATATATATTTTTAGCTGTCCAATTAATTTCTTTCTATTTTTGGTAGAGATGGAGTCTCGCTCTTGCTCAGGCTGGTCTCGAACTCCTGAGCTCAGGACGATCCGCCCGCCTCGGCCTCCCAGAGAGCTAGGATTACAGGCGTGAGCCACCACGCCCGGCCTACGTTTAGCTTTTTAAGAAACTGACAAACTGTTTTCCAAAACAGCGGTACCATTTACTCTTCCCACTAGCAATATACAAAGGGTTCCAATTTGTCATATCCTCTCTAACATTTCTTAATGTCTACCTTTTAATTTTTTTGTCTACTATAAACTCTCCCTGCCTTCCACTATTAATTGTTACATTATTGGTCCTGTTTTTCTGCTTACGGAAAAGTACTTAATTAAACAAAATAGCTTTTCTCATCATACTTTAGTTCAAACAATTGATATAAGACACACCAATGACCAAATTACTGTGTGAAATTTTAAAAATATTTAATTTCTTAATTGAAAAAATACTTTGAATAGTTTGAAAGGGCATTCCCATATGCCTTTATCAATGAAGGCTAGAAGAAAGTCTGAAGAGAAGACATCCCAACTTTAAGACAGAGATGTATAAAACTAAAAACAGAAACAATCCAACCTTTTAATTTAGCAGTTCATGCAGACAAAAAGGTTAATTTTATTCTGATGTTACATTGGCTAGGCTTTAAGATGTTTTAGACTCATGTTTTTAACTCAAGACAAGTATTCATAAATATTGCCAAAGATGAAAAAAATGAGGAGCTACAAAATGAGGAAATGGCAATAAAAAGATAACTTGAAATGTCTTGCTAAGAAGGAGCTGGAGAATCAAAGTGAAAATGTCATTTACTCCTGTGGTCCCCAACCCCCTCCGCCGTGGACTGGTACCTGTTAGGGACCAGGGTGGAGAGTTCCGTCCCTCCCCCCACACACGCCCTGGGTCACCCCCTCTCCCATCCCCCCCTGTGGAAAAATTGTTGTCCATGAAACTTAGGAGCGGGGGTGGGGGGTAGCAAGTGAAGCTTCATCTGTATTTACAGCAGCTCCCCACTGCTCGCATCGCCGCCTGAGCTCTGCCCCGACCCCCTCTGTGGAGAAACTGTCTTCCACAAAACCCATCCCTGGCGCCAAAACGGTTGGGGACCACTGATTTACTCAACCAATGTTAAAAAGCTGATCCCAGAAAACAGGAATTTAGGTATCACTTATAGTTGTAGTCTACAATTCTCACTCCCACTCCTTGCCTGCCATAGTTGTGGCTCACATGTTGCGCCACTGCTGAGGAGGAGACTGAACAAAACCACTCCTGGTAAGGAGGATGGCAGGACTTGTGAGTGCTAAGCACATGGATCTATTTATAGAGAGGAGCATCTATAGGGCCCTCTAATGGCCAACATGAGCCATGGCAGCCTATTTTCTATTTTCATAGAATAAGATTTTTATTTCAAAGGACTTCTTTTCAAGCACATAGAGCAGATTATTGCATAGGTGTCAACAGCAACTGGAAACTTACAGTTTTTGTGACCTTATCCTCATGTACTTAAGTCTTCCCTACTTATAATTAATATTTAGGGAATAGTCTCTGGTGATGATCCAAAAACCCAGCTTTTAAGATATTCTATGAACCGGTTGTAAATCAGGGGCTCTTAAATCTAGAGCCCGTACACATCCCCTACAAGGTGTGGGTGGACAAGTTCAGGGGGATCTATGAATTTGGTTTTACAGAAATTACATATTTATTTTCACTAATCTCTAATTTAGCCTTTTTTTTTTATCAATTATGAATATAGGTAACAAACTATAGTAGTATTATCAATATCTATGACTATCACTAATAGAAATCACAATACAATTATTGCAGATATCTCAAAACATCATTTATATTCATTGTACTTAAAAATTATTAGACCTATAACTATATCTTGTCATTTAATATATTAATAGGGACATTTATTGCTATTTTTACTATTTTGAACACTTTACTTCAATATTCCTTTATTTTATACATTTAAAAACACTGTTCTCTGGACTGTATATTAACAGTATTGTTTCAATGTTAAATTTCCCAGCTGTGACAACTGTATTGAGGTTATGCAAGAGAATGCCTTTGCAGCATATACATGCTAAATAACATTTAAAGTATCAAGATATCTGTAATTAATTCTCAGATGGTTCAGGGTAAAAAATATACACACACACTCATATATAAGGAGGTAAGTACTTGTACACAATTGGTGAATCTAGGTGAGGGATATGCCAGTCATCATTGTACTACCGTGGCAATTTTCCTGAAAGTTTAAAAAGTTGAGAGGATGAAGTATTATTCTGAGGAGGGGTCCACAGGATTCAATAGACTTCCAAAGGGATCCAAAGCACAAAAGGGGTTAAAACATAAACGTATGCTTTTAAAGGCCTTATAGGATACCTTCTTTTCATATATCCTTATGCTACAGATACACAGGATCATTAAATTTTTCACGATACCCCAGAGTTCCTTACTTATCTGTCTCCCATTGCCTAGAATGTAACCAAACCTTATCCAAACCTCATTTTCTGATGCAAAACTCGATTCAAATTTACTACATCCACAAAGCCTTCCCTGATCAAGGAAAATGAACTATCAATTACCTTATAGAATGTCTTTACAACATTTGAATTCCCAAAATATCAAATACCACACCAAGCTCTCCCTGAACGTTTACTGAAGAGACAGACTAGACAGACGGATGGCTACATAGACAAACTGATTAGCACATTTACATGATCTATGTCATCTGCCTAAATCCTCTTGCTATTACTCAATACTCAAAAACACAAGAGTTAATTTTCAGATAGTTTCAAGGCCATCTTGAAACTCACATGACAGAGAGTGGTAGAATTAAAACTCCAGTGACACTTCCAAAAAGAGGAACAATGTCCACACCAGTTTCAACTTGATCACAGATAACATTCAAAAAGAATTTGACTCCCAGTACCTGTTCTTGGTAATGAAATTCATTATCCTCAATTTTCTGAATCTCCTCAAAAATTCTGTGAAAGAGAAAACTATAATTAGAAGATACATTAAACTTTCCCATTAGAATCATCAAGAACAAAAGAGAAGCATAAAAATAAAGGGGTTGGCCACATTAATGTAAAACCTTAGTGCACATTCACATATAAAGGGATAAGGATATGGAGCCAGCAAAGGAAACATAGTAGGACCAGGAAAACCAGCAAGGCAGGACTAAAGCATGTCCACTGGCAGTATGAAGGCTAAAATGTATTAGGATTGACTCCTGGCCTCATTCTAAGAAATATTTATTACCTTTTTTCTGGGCCTAGCTTCTGTAGCATTTTTAAATACTGGAAGACAGTATAAGCAACCTGAAAACAAAACATCGGATTGGTCTTTCACATAAATTGATATGTACATAAAAGAAAAACAACTCCAATTTAATTATTTACCTCATAGAAATGTTCATAACCCTCATCAGTCAATGTAATAGAAATGCTGAACACCGAATAAGTAGAATTTTGCTCAAACCCTGTCTCACCATTTCCACCAAACAGTGCAAGAGCCCAGCACCTACAGTTGGGGACAAATTAATCCAATCAATGTCTGTGGATTAATGATCTACAAACACGTCAAATTAACAATATAGATAGGTTTTCTATGTAAAATTTGAGAACCTCAGCATTTGATGTAAATATGTACTTTCCAACAGTAAGTTTAAAAGTACAAATTTTAAAAGCACAAGGTCTCCCAAGGAATTATGCTACATTTAGGAAATTATCAGAAGGAAATAATAGTTGTCTTTATTTGTTTAATGAAAACAGTGACAGATACTGCGATATAGTAAAACATCAACAGTTTTATGAAGCCAAAGCAATTCTTATTGAAGAGAACAGCACAAAATATTAAAATTATGGTTGCTGGGAGGCACTTCACTTACCATTTTTGAACCTGTCTCCTAGGAGAAGCCTTCAAAACACTTCAAAAATACATCCCTACTTAGAATGTCAAGTCAGCTCTTTGAGACTGTCAGCTAGCCTAACATAGGTTGTCTAAAAATGAAGCAATGAGACCGTATCTTTTTCTGACTAGAATAATCCCGAAAACCTAAAATAAGTGGGGAGGATGCCAGAATAAAGAGTATGAAATTCTAATAAAGTTCAATAAGGGAGAAACACTGTGCACATCTCAAAGCACATTACATATACTGTGAAAGGTGTATGTATCCAATATCATTCATTTATTCTATCCTGTTACCACTGCCCTCTCAGCTTTCTTTGAATGTTCTAGTATATACCAATATCTTAAAGTACTTATTTAAATTTCTCATCTACCTTTCCATTCCAAACTAATCAGTGTATAGAAAAATCAAACAAGGAATTACCTTAATGTACTGGTCTTTATTTTAAAGTTATATTTCTATTCTTTGGCTATAGGTGACTTAAACAAGTGCTTAAATACAATAGAAAACATTCTGCTAATATAGTTGTATAAACTATTCACAGTCCCACATATTTATTATGATTTATCTGCCTAATGAAGTTTTCATTAAAGTCCACCTTTTGGGTTGGAAAGCCCAAAGATCCATAGCATTTAAATAATTGACTTCCTTACTATTCAGTCAAATCGAAATTCTTGATTAGAGCTAGCCCTTTTATATAATTCTGGAATCTATTAGTTTCATTTATAATTTTTTAAGTTTTGTGTATAATTACTTTCAACATGGGCTTAAAAGGTAGCTTACAAGGAAATATACAAATATAATATAGCCATTAAAATAATCTAGATTATTAAGATAACTATGATTAAGCATTAAACCTAATTCTAGGCTTCCTAGCAACTAAAGGGAAAGAATCCATTACATAGCACTTATTGTCTATTATTTTTCAGAGATTGCTACACTGTAAATACTTATTAATTGAATACTTGCTTTTTTCTAAGGTAAGAAAGAATGCTGCCTTTGCCTTCATGTCCAACCAGCCAGGAGATATAATGAAGCGGCTTCACTCTTAAAAAAAAATTTTAAGGTCAGAAATTAAAAAAATCAAAATACAAATACACTAGAAAATCTTACGTCTAAGACTACAGTATTTGAGAATATAATTATAAACTTATTCTCCCATTAATCTACTAACACGAAATTGCAATTAATTTAATAGCAGCAAGATAAAAACAGAGACTATGGTAAAATTTAACAACTTCATCTGAAATCACTGTTAATGCTACGACTTTTACTCTTGGACACCAAACTTACCTCCTTTCATGATAAAATCTTTAATTTTTGTTTCACTCAAAATGGAAATAATACAGATTATCATTTTAGAACCTAATCCAGATATGACTCACTCTTCATCTGTAAAAGTTTTCAGTACTGCATCAGGCTCTGTGGTAAAGTGAAATGTGTTGCTCTAAGGGTCAGAGTATCTAAGTTCTTTTTTTTTTTTTTTTTTTTTTTTTGAGACAGAGTCTCACTCTCTTGCCTGGGGCGAGTGCCGTGGCGTCAGCCTAGCTCACAGCAACCTCAGACTCCTGGGCTCGAGCAATCCTACTGTCTCAGCCTCCCGAGTAGCTGGGACTACAGGCATGTGCCACCATGCCCGGCTAATTTTTTCTATATGTATTTTTAGCTGTCCAATTAATTTCTTTCTATTTTTGGTAGAGACAGGGTCTCGCTCTTGCTCAGGCTGGTCTCGAACTCCTGAGCTCAGGATGATCCGCCCGCCTCGGCCTCCCAGAGTGCTAGGATTACAGGCGTGAGCCACCGCGCCCGGCCTTTTAAGTTCTTGTTTTAGTTTTTCCTTTAAGTAAATCATGACCTTGAGCAAGATACTTAACTTCACTGTATTTTGCTTTGTCTCTTTACTTGCCTAACTACTTACTCATAGAGTTTTTGTGAAAATGCAGTAACAGTTGTGAAAATGCTTTATCATATATTAATACTAATCATATAATGGTCTAAGTAGTTATATATAAATGTTATTCAACTATTCTTTTCCTACTGGCTTCTACTTTAATTTTCAAAATGTATTCCTACTAAAACGAAGATATACAGAAAAATCAAGTTTTCTGTGTATTTTTTGTATATGTGAGGAAATCTAATTAGGCTATAGAATTAAATTCAGTAAATTCTTAAAAGTCAAGATATAATATTATGATTTAAACTATGTTAAGCAATCCTCGAAAGCTACACAACATTGTTTAAAATGTGAACTGAATTACATGCATATGTACTAAAACTGATGCAAAGGAGCAAAACCAGTTAATGAAGGAGGCCAGCTGATTATACAACATTTATATCCAAACAAAGCTAATTGTACGGTGTTTGGTAACTCTGGAGGGATAAATACTTTGGTTCTTTGTAAAAAATGGCTCCCCCCAAAAGCTAATTTACTGAGAATTCATATTTGGGGGTTCAAAATAACTTATGATGAACATCACATTAAAACAAATATAAACAGCCCATTAAAAAAATAACTGGACATGATAGCAGTCTTTGGAAAACAGAATCATGGACAGTTTTTCTACTTCTCAGTAATTCTCAAATTCGGCACAATGAACTATTTTAGTAACCAATTGAAGGGTAAACAAAGCTTTGTTAATAGTATGTATAGTGTAATTCCATTTCCATAAAAAAGATATGTGCTTTATATTCAAGATGTTAATACCCGAAGGATACATATAAGACTTTGAGCACAGGGACAAAGCAGCAAGCTGTCAGTACACATTTTCTCTGCTTGCTCAATAGAGGCATTGTGCTTCTGTCAACTTTATGAGACTTGACATCTTGAATATTCTAATACATAAGTGACAAAAAGCATTTTTTACTCAGCTCAAGCAATGTACATTACTTTGTTTCCTTTTACTGTGTGTGTGTGTGTGTGTGTGTGTGTGTGTGTGTCCTAACAGTTTTGTTTTGTTGGTAGTGGTTTTAAAAAATAAGTTAAATTTTTATCAGTTCATTAGCATTTATTTCTAATTAGAAAAACATTTGTAGGCATTGATTGATCCTTTAAGAACTGCTTGGCCTTGAGATAACCATACAGATAAGTAGAAATCTTTTCCTAATTTATACAAATCTGCCCTGACTCACAGGAGTAAATTCTTGGCATTTATGTGCTAGTCATATTCCAGGCCCAAATTATTTAACTTTACTTTTGACAAGATCAAAGTAAATGTTGGCCACTGCCAAATAAATCATAAGCTAACATATTTTTTTACTCAAAGTACTAAAGAAAATAATTACAAAAGTTAGCATTCACACTACACACAATTTCAAAGACTCAGGAAAAGCAATTAGTTACAAGAAAATTCCAGTTTTTATACCCAAAAAGACAATAAAATACATAGCAAGGCTTGAAAAATCTAGGAGTAATCAAGTCCCAGGTTACATTACCTATGTTTATAAATCCAGAACCCCCAAACTTAAACCATGCTTTAAAAACAAGACTCACTCAGTATGTACTCAAATAAATTTTCACTTAACCTCTTACCTGTAATGTTGCTGTTGAGGGGGAAGTGCCCATGTGATGGTCAGGGCATGAATTTTTCTGATTGGAACAACTAAACAAAAATATTTATCAGAAGAACAGATATAAGTGTTTCTCCATAACTTTTACTAAAAGAATTTTGTAAAAGTCAATATATTTCATTATCCAATAAACAGGGGAAGGTTACATATAATGTAATTATTATTTCAAGTTGCCAATTTTCTAATTTGAATAATGCAATTTTTCTTTTTGATTTGGTTTCACAGGCAGACAAAGTAGGGATACAAGAACTATGAGGATACGAAATGCTGCTAAGGAAGGATCCTTTCTTGCAAGAAAGGAGACCCATGGCTGAAATCCAGCCCTATCACTATTTTGCTGCATGTGCTTATATGACCTTGAGAAAATCACTTGTATTTAAATCTTTCTGAATCTGTTTTCTCATGGTAAATTGAGTGAGTTGGGCCATCTCTAAGATTGTTCCCAGTGCTATTATTCTATGAATAGGAAATCTAAAGCCAGAAAGAATATAATTGAACATAAGCTGTTTCTGGGAAGAGTCAGCTTAACAGAATGGAGCCAGCAGCAGAAAGGGTGTGACAAAACAGTCATTAATCAGAGGAAGAGAAGAGGAAAAACTGGCAATGGGGTGAAGGAGAAGGAGGAAATATCTAAGGCAATTAGGAAAAAGATAAAAAAATCTGCCATAATAAAAAGACAGAGAAATGGTAAATTCAGAATGTTTCTGAAATATTTGCTCTGGGCAAATTGTTAAGTAAATTATAGCTTAATCACATGATGACTCATTATATAGTTATTATAGATGTAATATTAAGTAGAAAAAAACAAGGAGACAGAAGTGTGTATATTTTATAATCTCAACTATGTTAAGAAAATATACCTATAAAAAAATCAAAAGGAAATCTGCCAAAAATGACTTCGCTGGATAGTAAGATTTAAGGGTGATTTTTCTCCTTCTTTTTTTCTTTCTTTTTTTATTTTTTTGGAGACAGGGTCTCACTCTGTCACCCTGGGTAGAATGCAGTGGCGTCATCATAGCTCACTGCAACCTCAAACTCTTGGGCTCAAGCAATTCTCCTGCCTCAGCCTCCAGAGTAGCTGGGACTAGAAGCACTTGCCACTGCGCCTGGTTAATTTCTCTATTTTTGGTGGAGACCAGGTCTCGCTCTTGCCCAGGCTGGTCTTAAACTCCTGACCTCAAGCGATCCTCCTGCCTTGGCCTCCCAGAGTGCTAGGATTACAGGCGTGAGCCACCATGCCCGGCCTATTTCTTGATACTTTACTTTAAATTTTTCTTTACTTAACAAATACTATTTTTATAATGAAGTTAAAAAGGAAACAATTTACAAAGTGTTTTCCCTCACCTCTATTTTTCTCTCTTTTAAGGCAAAAAAGAACGGAATATAAATATAACGAAATAAGAAAGAAACAAAAACCCAAAGAACAAAAGGGAACGAGGGTAAAACAAGGAGAAAGCATGAACAGTCTCGAATAGCAGCAGGGTATCAGAATCAATCAATCTGCAGCTAGTCAGTGGCCTAACTGGATCTCCATTGCCCACCTATTCCCTTTCCAACCCAGTTATACTTTCTGTTGTGTTCTCATTTTCAAAGAAAATTGGCAGCCTCAATTAAGTTTTAGAGAATGTGCTAAAGTTATTTCAAACAGTTTTAAACCTTTGGTTCACAAACCTCTATAAAGTTTGTTAAATGCTGGTGTGTCAAATGGATCCGTTAAATGGCCAAAGTTTGGTTTGGGTAACCCACTGAAAATAAAACAAATACATTAAAATTTAATTGGCAAAAGCCTTTATGAGCAGTATCTTTAGGGATGTCTAACTAACAGATATTTATAATCTGTTCTACATATTCCTGGCTGAAAAGCATTCTAGGCATGAACAAATAGATGGCAACAAAACCACAAAATCCTGAAGTACACAACCTATTCTTAACCTCAGCTGCAAGAACTCAATAGCCTTTCCAACTCAAAAGACAGAAAATAATGAATAGAAGGGAAGTCCTCTCCCCAGTATTTACTGCCTCTATCGGCCCCATTCAATTTCAGTTTTCTTCCTACACAAAGCCATTTCAGAAAGAAAATTACACTACAAATAATACTTTTTTAATCCAACAAATATACATAAAGTGACTTTTAGGTATAAAGTACTATATTAGACACTGTAGCATTTATCCAACTGGGTATAAATAGCCCTTTTCCAAGGGCTCCTGATCTGGTTGAAAATGTTGTAACTTTAATATTTCTTCCCAAACATGGTCAATAAAAATTAGTATTATATCAAATGCCTCGAAGACTTTTTAACATGTCTGATTAAGGAACAAAGTTATTAGTGAGTAATATTTAAGAGAATTTTTTAAATGCTTATTAGGGATTGACAGAATCTAATGAATTCCTCTAGTAAATATAAAACTTTTATGCATAAAGTTTTACAGTGAAAGACGTTTCCCATCTGCCATTTGACATTTCCATAGCTCACACTCACTTCTTACCAGAAAAATAAAAAAATAAACCCTCCACAAATTTGACATAGCTTTCATTGCCTTTTGATACATAAAAAAACACTGCTAATTATCAATGGAAATTTATATAATGCCAAGAGACTAATAACCAATCACTTGTTATTACAAGTTTTTCTGACTTTCATAAATTTAAAATAATTATGTATTAGAAGAAAAACTGGAAAACACCACTAGCTTACTCACCTGATGCAAGGAAAAAAATCTGCTTTATTAAAATGCAAACTGCTAGGTGTGGGAAGAAATACTTAAGCTGCTTCAAAATTAAATTTTTTGTGTTCTTTGTAACAAAAATATAACAGGAAAGTATTTTATAAATATTAGCATTATTTTGATGAATTTGAGGTAGACAAAAAATGCTTAGAGCATCCTGAACCGGAACTCCATGTACAATTTCTTATAAAAGATCATTTGGTTCACCTGTATGAAATAGGTTTTTCAGGATATACAGAAAAGCCATTATCTAAAAGATTATTTCTTTCACAGGGAAAAGCAGTCCAAGATCCAAACAGCTGACTTAAAAAAACAAACTTTCAGAACACAGTTTGTTCTGAGGTAGGGGAAGGACATAAGTATACATACTCTGCCTCTCAATACAATACTTTCTCTTATACCACAAAAAAATTGAATAAATGTAAAAGGAAGCATAAATTCTTCAGAATTAGTGCTTACTATAAGTTTACAAGCCTGTAAATTTTGAACTACAGAAACTATGGAAACTTGGGTTCTTATCTTAGTTTTCCCACTTAAAAGCTGTGTGATCCTGAGAAAGTTATTAAACCTGTTTAGGTCTTAATTTTATCACCTGTTTAAAAAACAAAAAGAAAAAAATTGTTGGGATTCTTACAAGATATGGTCTCTCTAACTGTAAAGGTATATGATTTATGAAAATAAATATCTTACTTGTTTGGTATCTGAGAGAAGATTTCAGTCACCCACTTTTCCAAAGTATCCAGCGTTTCTTGAGGGGGAAGGGCAGGGAAGAGATGGAAATGCAATGTCAGTATTCAAAGTAGAAATGCAATTAGATTTCTCACAGATCTTTCCTTCAAAACAATGGGATGTTTTAATCTGGCCATTACTTGCCACTTCTTAACCAGCAGATAAAAAAATCTTAAGACAGACAACTTTGTTAGACTCCTGTATTTCTCCCTGGTAAAGTTAGAGAAGGCTCACAAGTTTGTTTTTTTTAAAAAAGTCTCTGTTTATCATTAGGCTAGTGTGAAGGGCCAAGAGATAATAAGAATATGCCAACCATCCTCCTTTACACGCATTCCAAAACTCACATCCTCTAGGACAGTTTCTCCAGACTAACCTACATTACACTGATTTCTCTTCCTCTGGCATCTCATCAGTACTTTTATACTCCACTTGTTTTACATTAATTAATATTTTCTGAGGTTTTAACTCAAAAGTTTTTTTCTTATATTTCATGTATATATGACTTCTATCTTCTTTTGATTCATTGCTTATATTTTGTAAGAAATTCTTTTGAAATTTCTAGTACAACACAAGATCTAAATGAAAAAGGAAACCTTTTAGCTTCATCCCAGTGACCATCACTGGAGAGTATTTGTTAATTTCACCAGGCACATGAATTTCAATAATTCTCAATAGGAAAGCCCCAACATATAAAACACAAGATGCAAATTAGACTAGTCAGCTTTGAATTTATTCTATACTATTTATATAATTGTTTGATTCTTAAATAGTATAATAAATGCTAAAGCTTCAAAATTTATGGAATCTAGATTGTATATGGTTTTCATCAAAACTTAGGGCTTATTTTAAAAATTTTCAATAAGTACTAATAAGCTCTTATATATATGTCAACACATATTATTTACATAATAAATATGAAATTGCCTATTTTAAAAAATGTAAAAGGAACCTAGAAGCACATCTATAATTTAAACAAAAGAATGTATCATACCACATCGATAACTTTATCTTCAAGTCAACTTTAACGGATTAATTTTGATCATAAATGCGAAAATCTTTTGCATGTAAGTGCCAAGTCAACTTTGATCTTAATTTTGACAACGTAAAGGGCAAAGTTTTATAAAAAGGAGAACCACATTAGAATGAGAGGATTAGCCCTTTAAAAAGAAATGTGCAAACTATAAGTTATATTAAAAGGAAGAGTTTAGCAATTAATTGACTTTGAAAAATAGCCTAAGGAGGGAAAATATAAAGAAAACAAAAGAAAGCTTCCATGATTTTTTTAGTGAAAAGTAATTAACATGAGTTACTGAAAATAATGATAAAAGAAGGAAAACAGTAGAGGTATTTATTGGTTTTTCATATTTTTTATATTTTATATACTTTTGCCATGGTCCCGTTTTATAGGACCTTATGTAAGGATGAACAAACACCTTGCCCTGTAAGAGTTACAATTCAATATAAACGGGCTGGGTGCAGTGGCCCAGGCCTGTAATCCCAGCACTCTGCGAGGCCAAGGCAGAAGGATCGCTTGAGGCCAGTTCAAGAGCAAAAGCAAGACCCGTCACCACTAAAAACAGAAAAAATTAGCTGGGCATGGTGGCATGTGCCTATAATCCCAGCTACTCAGGAGGCTGAGCTGGAGGATCACTGGAGCCCAGGAACTGAGGCTGCAGTGAGCTATGATGACACCACTGCACTCTAGCCTAGGTGACAGAGCAAGACTCCGTCTCATAAAAAAAAAAAAAATAGAGTAAACATATAACCACAGATACAGAGGCAGCTGAAGGTGGCTTAAAAGATTAATTCATGACCTATTGGTACATTAGTGCTCATATACTAGCCCAGCAGTCTCCAACCTTTTTGGCACCTGGGACTGGTTTCACGGAAGAAAATTTTTCCATAGACTGGGGCAGGGGGTTGGGGGTGATGGTTTTGGGATGATTCAAGTGCATTACATCTATTCTGCAGTCAAAGCTCTGTGCTAATGATAATCTGTATTTGCAGCTGCTCCCCAGCGCTAGCATCACTGCCTCAGCTCCATCTCAGATCATTTGGCATTAGTCAACCTAGATCCCTCACATGTACAGGTTACATTAGGGTTCACACTCCTATGAGAATCTAATGCTGCTGCTGATCTGACAGGAGGCAGAGTCTATATGATGATGTGAGCAATGGGGAGCCGCTATAAATACAGATGAAGCTTCACCTCCTGCTCTCCTCCTCTTGTGCAGCCAGTACTAGTCCCCAGCCCCGGGGCCGGTGGAGGGCGGGTGGGGGACCAGCCCGGGGGGTTGGAGACCACAGTACTAGCCTACAGATAAGAGCTATTTCTATAAGAGAAAAAGCATTTGCCTGAGAATCAGATCATCCTGTGCTTCCCTGAGCTTTGCCACTTACTATGTGACATCTCCACATTCTGATTTCCATTAGTTTGTATTAGGGTCAAGCTTTAAAGTAATTAACAGTGCATTGCACTGATCAAGGCAAACAAATCCTAAGAAAGCACTACTTCAGAGTAACTCTAAGAGGCATAATAAATAACAAAAAATAATATTACCTTTGGATTGAACCACTAAAGTCATGTAATGAGCAGAGTAGTATCGCATCCAGAATTCTCTCAATCTAGCATGTGTATCAATATTATTCTTTTTTGGCTCATGCTTGAGAGTCTCAGCATTTCCTGTAAAAGGATGAAAAAATTATAGAATTATAGAAATAACTAAGTTCACTTTGTTAAAAGTCTTCTACACCAGCAATGCATGTTCTGCTACTATACATGACTAATGAAATAACCCAAGCGACTCAAGAATATCAAACCAGTGTGTAATAATAATACTACCAATATAAGACCAAAATTCACAAGAAACAATTCTGAAGTATATTTTAATAAATAAGGAATTAATCTCTGGTTGGGAATACCTTAACGATGGATAGTAATTGCCTAAGCTTCCTTGTTTAATAATTAGTGTAGGCTGGGCATGGTGGCTCACACCTGTAATCCTAGCACTCTGGGAGGCCCAGGCGGGTGGATCGTTTGAGCTCAGGAGTTCGAGACGAGCCTGAGCAAGAGCGAGACCCCGTCTCCACTAAAAAAGTAAACAAATAAAAGAAATTAGGCCGGGCGCGGTGGCTCACACCTGTAATCCTAGCACTCTGGGAGGCCGAGGCGGGCAGATCGTTCTGAGCTCAGGAGTTCGAGACCAGCCTGAGCAAGAGCGAGACCCCGCCTCTACTAAAAAAAAAAAATAGAAAGAAATTAATTGGACAGCTAAAAATATATAGAAAAAATTAGCCGGGCA